>JANTQA010000046.1:0-62500 GCA_027625915.1 Anaeramoeba flamelloides
TTTTATTCTTTAAAAATAAAAGATTGAATTGTTTACAAGAAGATTGAGAGAAAATGATCTTTTTGTTATTCGGAACACTAGTAAAAATCTCGTGACTTTTTAGAAAGCCTTGAGACTTTTTGTAAAGTATTTCCTCTTTTAAAGACTTTGGAAAGTGTTTGAATGTGTTTTTTAAATTTTCAGAAAGTTTGAATAGGATGTAAGATTGATAAAAGTTATGATATTTTTTGTTGTGAAATGAGGATTATGTTGGATTTAATACAATACCCAACACTTTACCTTGTTTTTATTCAATATAGAATTTGTTTGGGAATAACAATTAACCTATAAACAATAATTCCAATACTGGTATTTGAATTCTAAATGGGAATAAATTTTCACCTCCTTGACCAGATTTTTCTTTACTACTTTGAGTTACCAAAGCTGTGGGTTGTAGTTGTGGCTCTATTTTGGAAATAGATGTTTGAAAAACAAGTGAAAATTTTTCCCCTTTAGAATTCAAATGCCAGTAATTCCAATTTTACGCAAATTTTTGACCTTCTGCCTGAAAATTGAAAATCCATTTCTTCTTAACTTATACACATTAAAAATAGACAGTAGGTAATTTCCGACAAGATCAAACGGTTTTGAATTTTCTCTTGTTAGCAAATTTTCAAAAAATCGATTTTTCCGATACTTCTTTTGCATTTTGAGATAACACATACATTTCAAAAATCATAGAAATCACTGAAATTGTAAAAATCACAGAAATCACATAAATCACAAAAAACATTAGAGATCAATTCTGACATTTACTTATAAAAAAAATACATTTTTTCCTACTTAGATCTCACTGAATACATATTTGTGAGATAAACCAACTACCAATCTCTCTTTTAAACACACCATACATCAAATTTTGAATTACCAACAGAATTGTTAACATTTAGTGACAATAAATTCAAAATCAGAATTTTTATTTTTTTTTGTTTTTTGAATCACTCAGAAATCATTATATTCTAATCCAAAATTTATACTTTGATTTGGATTTTTATTTTGTATGATTGTATTTTAAGTTTAAAGTTTGTAATTTAAAAAGTTGAAGTCGAATGGATTATAGATTTGAAAAAATTGTTTTTAAAATAAACAATTCTTATTTTGAATTAATATTATTTCAATCATCTAATCTCATAAAGTATGGGAGGAGAAAGACCCCCTTCAGGGGGTTTGGGGGTGTAGGTAATATAGCACCTAATATGTTAGGTGCGTAAATATATTATTTGCTTTTTTTTTTTTTTTTCACAAAGAAAGAAAGTTTTCAGTTAGGTACGTTATAGTATTCAGACATCATTCCTTGACAATAAATATAAATATATATATATATATATATATATATATATGTTAACTAAATATAAACAATTTCGAAATAAAGTAAAATAATTGAAATAATAATAATAATGTATTATACTTGCTCATTTTCATTTAATTTAGAAATAATTTTTTATTTTAGAAAAATATATATAAAATCATTTATTGTGATTATTGTTTTGTTTTTTAATTACCCTTTTTTTTACATTCAAGTAATCTATTTCATTAGATTTCCTTAAAAATTTTTTTTCTGATTTAATGCTAGAGGATTACTTTTTAAGTTTGTTGAATAGAAAAATCCTCATTTAATGAGTTGATTGTCTCTTTACATTTGATCCATCGATCTACAACAATTGTTGTTGGAGGAATTTGAACAAATTTAGCAATAAAATTTTATGTTCTAATTTTTCATTTCATCATTTCATCATCTTGGACACACCGATTTATATTTTTTAGAAAATTTATAGTTTTTATCAGATTCATTTCTTTTCCCATTATCAATCATAATCTGAAGTTTATTTTTTTTAGATTATTTTTAATTTATTTTAAATTAGTGGATTAATTCAAAAAAAATTTTTTCTTTTTAGATTCCTATGTTTAGATTTGAGAGAGGATCAAAATTTTTTATATTCTTTGATTTTAATTGTAAACATAAAATAATCTCATTTCTACTTTAGTAGAAATGAAAATCCATCTTTAGATTGGCCTAAAAAAATTTTTTAAAAAACAAAACTATAAATATACAAATTTTTTTTAACTCTCAAAAACAATTCACAAAATTCAACACTAAATTTAAAATTTCATAAATCAAAACATAAAAAATCTAAACACTTTAAATAATAAAAATAAACTAAAATTAACAAAAAAAACAAAAACCAAAATCAACAAATCCACCAATAAACAAGAATAAACACATAATCAATAAAATTATCCAAAATACAAATTCTATAAAATTTATTCTTGCAGTTAAATAATTCAAAATATTTTTAAAATGATTATAATTAACACCATAGAGATACACACTAACCATACCATAAATTTCAAAATATTCAATTTACTCACAAATATGAAAACTAAACCAATCAACATTAAATAAAAAAAAATCAACAAATTGAATATCCAAACAAAATTTAGAACAAATCAAACAAAAAACAATCTTCCGTTAAAATATCCAACAAATTCCTCAAAAAATTCTCGATCAAAGAACACAAACCTTAACTTGATTTTCAAATTTAACCATCCACAGACTTCATCCAAGAATAAATCATTATTTTTTTTTTAAATTCTTTTCACATTCAAAAATAATATTTTACAAACAATAATCGTGAAAAACAATAACAACAAAACCAAAGATCACTAAAATTATTAAAAAAGAGTAATTTTATCCAGAATTCAAAAAAAAAAAATCCTTCCTTCAAATCAAAAAAGATATCACTATAAACTTAATGTCGTAATCACACTGAAATTCAAACAATCCAATTCCTCAACCTTTTAACAGAATTAAAAAAAAAAAAAAAATAATACTTCTCTAATGGAACTCAATTTAAATTTATCACTCAAACGAAATCATACAATTATAACGATCACGTGTTTCCAATTTTTACACTTCAGTAATAGACATCACCAATCGATTCCCAAAGCTTTTGATAATAAAACCAAAAACAACAACAAACGAAATTCCAGTCATAGCACAAGCAAACAAAAATAACAATCAAAAGTAATAACACAAACAATTTAACTATTGTCCAAATCATCCAATGACAACAACCTGGATCTTATTCTTAGAAACAAAAACAATACCAAGAAGAAATAACAAGTTGAACCCAAATCAGCAAAACAACACACATTTAAATGATCCACTCCCTGATTTGAATAATCTCAAATCATGAATAGCAATCATAACACCAAAAACAGTAGTTGTATTGTAACAATTGTAACAAGAACAACAACAACAACAACAACAACAACAACAACATCATCATCATCATCATCATCATCATCAAAATGGTCATCATTTTTATATTGATAATGAACAATCGATCAACAAAAACCATCAAAATCAAGATTTTTTCTTCCTAGTACCACTTCTTATTTATATCTTGTAAATAATTTTTTCATTTTTGTTTCTTCTACTTATTCTATTCAAAAAAAAAAACATCATCTTTCATCATATTTGTGATTTTCCGTTTATTTTTATGAATTTAGGTACTTTAATCTTTTTAAAAAATACTAACCAATGTATAGATTAACTTTGTTAAAATTTTACCTATTTTTTTTTTGTATTTTTTGATTTTACTGGATTTTTGATAATGATCTATACCAAAAAAACAAAAATACAATTGAACTGAGAAAACTTTTTACCTAATCTATTTTTCTTTCTCTCAAAAAAAGAATAAAATAGTTTTTTTTTAGTAATTTTTCAATAGAAATGAAATGATTTTTTTTTATAAAGAAAATAAATTACAGAAATTTTGAAATAACAGTCTAAACCAATTAATGGATTTTTGAATTCTAAAAATCGAGTTAAACTTTCAATTTCTTGACAATTGAAATCACAAATTGTTTTTTTCTGCAATTTCTTGGGTAATTCTGTATTTTCAATTGATTTTAGTGAAAGGGTATTTTTTTTTAGTACTTTCTAAGGTTTCTAAGGTTTCTGCGATTTCTGTGATTTATACGATTTTTTGTAATTTCTTCCATTTTTGTATTGATTGTGATTTAAACAATTTCTTTCTCTCTTTTTTGTTATTAATATTAAAGATCCTCTCTCCAAAACTAAATTAAATATTGTGAATAAAAAATAAACAAAAAAATATAAGAAAATAGTATTTATTTTCTTATAATTTTATCTTTATCGCAGGGAAAAAATACCTGACAAGCAAAAAAAAATTGTCTGATATTTTTTTCATGCTCGGTATTTTTTTCACTACTTTACTCTTTTTTTAAAAAGCCTTATATTCAATAATATACAAAATCACTATTAAAATAGAAATGGGGTTTAAATAAAGTTTGAACAAATAGTAAAAAATTTGTTGACAATTAATATATCTACCCATTGTTTTGGATTCTTGTCAATATTTTTATAAAAAATCATTTTAAAAAATATTACTGAGAAAAGGGTCTGTACTTTTTTTTTTTGGTTAAAAATTCTATAAGCTCAACCAAAACAAAATAATAATTTGATGATCTACAGAGTTAATTTTTTTTTAAACTCTTATCTTTACTTTTGAAAATTATCTTGTAAATTATTTAAAGATAGATTGATGATTGGTAAATCTCTTCATCATTTTTGATTACGTGAGTTCTAAGAAGGAAAAAATACATTTATCTGTTTATCTTCCTTTCTAGACTCTTGAGTTTGATTTTTGTTATTTCTGTCATTTCTGTGATTTCTGCACTTTTTTATAATTTCTCCTGTAATCTCGAAAAATGACATTAAAGGTTGTGAAATATCAGTTTCTAAAGAAAATTTTCAAATTAAACACAAAAAACATCTAAAAAAAAAAACCTATTAACCAAAAAACCCAAATTAGCTAAAAGGAACCAAAGGAACTAAAAAACATAAAAATAATGGGAGAATCAAAAAAAAAAAACAATACAGAGATAAATCATAACTCCATTTCCAAGAATTATTATAATTAGTGAGAGAATTGAACATTAATGGAACCCAATATCCAAAACTCATCGACAATTGATCTTTGAAAGTTAGAGTTGTTTATTGGCAAAGGTTTGAAAATGATCTTCATTTTTTTATAGCCAAGAAAATTAATGTTATTCTAATTTTTTCATTATTTCATTACTTAATAAGATTTTTCGGGCTTTAGTTATTTGTCTCTCAAAATTCTTCTTTTCTTATTTTTCATTAAAAAAATAAAAAAAAAAAATTATTTTTTGATCCCAAATTGGAAAATATTTCCATTGAAGTTTGAATTTATAATTTAAATCAAAATTGGAGATAAAAATGTAAAGATAATTTGCCAAATATCAATAATTTCCACAAGATTTTTTTTTAGATAGGAAGAAAGAAAAGTTATGTTTATTTTGAAGTATATATATGGTAAATAAAATAATCATCTTCTATTAATTAACTCATTAAGTTCAATTAGAACTTTGGAAATTGTTTTTGAGAATTTTAGAGACTTAATTGAATTAAAAACAAGTTGTATTGAAAAATTTTGGAAATATTTTCTATTTTGATATCATGATCAAAAAAATTTGGTTGAATGATTTTGTCTTTTAAAATAACTGATTTTTTGGTATATGTGGTTTCGGTATTACACTATTGAGAATGTTTTTGGAAGGATTGTTATTTTATTGAATTGTAAAATTTACCTGATTTTTATTATAATTTCATTTAATTTAATTTCATTTCTACTTTAGTAGAAATGATAGGCCATCTTTAGATGGCCTTTTGAAAAAAACAACAACACATAAAACACAAAATAAATAGCAAAAACATAATAACCATTAAACACATAATTTTATAATTAATTAAACATAAAATACAAATAATAATAAAACAAACACAAAAATACGAAATTAAATCAACATCAATACTGCCCAAAAAAAATAACAAAATCAAAAAATCACAACTATAAACTAAAATACACACAAACATATCACATAAATATCACAACATAAATTAAACAAAACCATCATATACAATAAAAACAAAACCTTAACAAATACTATATTACAAATAAATAACAAAAACAACTAAAACAACTTACAAATCCTATTTCATTAGCATCAAAAACATATAACTACAAAAATAAAATAAAAATCTAAACAAAAAAAATCCAAATAACAATATTTCAAAAACAACAAATTAAACAAAAAATCAATATTAATTTATAAACTGAAATTTCATCAATAATTAAATATTGATCAAATTCTTTAACACCTTCAACTAGTTGTCTCTGTCGATAATTTAAAAGAAACTTAAAAACAATCTTTTAACAACCATCTAAAAAAATTCAGATCGAACTCAACAGATTAAGTCACCAGAAAAAAATAAAAAGTAAACAAAACAAAAACTCCCATAAACGAAATAGTCTATCAAACAAAACTCTATTAAAATTCAATACACGTATAGTATTATATTTTATATTTTCAAAAGTTATAAATGTGTCAAAATAGATGGAATATCATCTAGATTACTCTACAAGTTTTTAATTTGTTTGAATCCAATAAATTTAAAACCTTGAATTTCTGACCACATAACTATTTATTATTATTTTACATACCATTTTTTTTAATAAATTTGTTTTATAAATTCTTTTTTCAAATATTTTTTATTAAACAAAACCAAAATAAAGTATACTTTGGTAAAATTAAAATAAAAGGGGTTGAATTCTCCGAATAAAATAACAGTTATAAAAGATTCAATCTGGTGAAAAAGAAAAATTTAGAAAAAATTTCAATTAAATTATAAACATATTCAGAAATATTTTTTTAGTTCACATTTTGATGGAAAATAAATAATTATAAAATCAAACTAATTTGCCCAATAAATCTTTATTAGAGAAGAGGAATTTACCACATATCCTTATTTTTTGAACTCAATCAAGAATTAGATAAATTAAATGGAAATAGGGTTCTTAAATTCAGTTTGTAAATTTCTATAGAAATTAAAAGTTATTAGTTAATGAAAAATTTTTACAAACTAAAGTTTTTCCTTGAAGAATTAAAAATAAAAACTAGTTAAAAAGAAATAATTCTATCAAAAGTTACAGATAAGATCTAAAAATAAAATATTTTTTTATTTATTTTTTCTTGATCAATTTTTTCCAATTTTATAAAAACCCTTTTTTAATTTGTATGAAACTATATTAAACTATGGATATATTCCACTTATAGGATTTATTAAAATATTAATGTATTTGGCTATTGAAATGATTTGAATAATTCGGTTTCTCATAAATGATAGCACTCAGAATTTGAAAAATGTACTAACCTACTTAAAAATTTGATTTGATTAATAGATTTGAAAATTTTTAATTTAAAAAAACCCAATTCTTATTTTAAAACCATTAATTTCAATCAAATAATATCATAAAATAGGATATAGGGGAGAAAGACCCCTTCAGGGGGTTTGGGGGTGTAGGTAATATAGCACCTAATATGTTAGGTGCCTAAATATATATTTTGATTTTTTTTTTTTTCGAAAAGAAAAGAAAGTTTTGAGTTAGGTACGTAGTAGAATTCAGACAACATTCCTTAACAAGATAAAAATACATAAATACACACACACACACATATATATATATATATATATATATATATATATACAGTCCTGATTTTAAACATTGTCCCTTTTTTAATAAAATTAAAAATAAAAAATTAGAAAAGATGAATCAAAACGAAGGGTTTTTTTATAATAATTTAAAACTTAATAAATTGATTTTACTTATCAATGAATTTATATATTTAATTTTCTTTTCAATAACTTAATAAAAATAATAAAAATCCAAAAAATTTCAAAAATTGTTAAAATAGTAGAAATTTTAATAATGAGTTTGCCTCCCTTTTAGTTTTTTAACTTTGTATAATCTATCTTCCATTCTATCAATTAATTTGTTTATTATCTGGTTATCCAAAATTTCCCATTCTTGTAACGAAGAAATCAACAACTCTCTTTTATTTTTACAATCAATTGAAATATTATTTTTTAAAATCTTCGAAATATTTTCTATTGGATTAATATCAGGTGATTTTGCAGGCCAATCTAGAAGCGGTATTCTGTTATTTTTGCAATATTTTCTGGTTGATTTCGAAACATGACAAGGTGCATTATCTTGCTGAAAAAAAATTAAAATTAGTATTATTTATTGTATTAAAATTTGGAAAAATTTGATTTTGTGAAATATTTTGATATTTTTCTCTATTTAAAGATTGATCGATCTGGATTAAATCACTTTTGTAATTATAACCAATTGCACCCCAAAACTTACATCTTATTCCATACCTACCAGAGTGAAAAGTACAATATTTGTTATCATTACGTGCATTTTTTGGTCTCCAAACCCAACCTTTTTTCTTTAACTTATCTAACTCGATCAAAGTTTCATCAGAAAAGATTACCTTTCTCCATTCATTAACTGACCAATGACGAAATAGTCTTTCGAAATGCCGTCTTGATCTGATGTGTTCTCTTGTAAGGGGTGGCTTTCGTTTTGGTTTACAACCGGTTAAACCACTGTTGTTTGAAATTTTTCTGCAATATGATTCACTAATACTAAACCTTTGAGCAATCTCTTTACTTGACGAAAACGGTTTATTAGAAACTATTCTAATAATTTTCTGCCTTTTCAAATCTGAAATTGTTTTAGGTCTTCCAGTAGGTATGTAGTTTTCTATGGTGTTTTCTTCGTTCCATCTTTTAACAACTCTACGAACAGTTTTAGCATTACACGATATTTCTTTAGCAATATCTTGGGTATTATAATCTAAACTGTTGTATTCAATAATCTTGACTTTCTCATTTTGTGTTAAACGAAAATTATTTCTGATCATTTGAAATTTGTAAAAAAAATGACAAAAAAGGACAATGTTTAAAATCAGGACTGTATATATATATATATATAAACTCTTATTCGAATAAAAGGATACCAAAAAAATTCAAGAATTATTAATAATTGAATGAAGTAAATTGTGTATCATTCTAAAAGATATAAAATATTTTAAAAAATAAAAAAAAAACAATCAACTGAAGATTTAGAACTTTTTTAAAACAACAACATATAAATCAAATTTAAATATTTTTAAAAATTGATGTGCACTTTTGTTTGAAATGAGTACCCCCTTTGGTAAATTGTAAAGAAAAAAAATTATGAAATCTACAAAAACCATTGAACAAGGTGAATTGGGAAAAAGTTCTTTACATTTTTTGATTACTGTTTGCATATCAAACTTTCGTTATTTAAAGTCTCATTTTAAAGATAAAATCGCAATTCATTAGGTATTTTGTTTACTTTGTTTTTTTCTTTATTTTCTCTTTTCTTTGTTATATGCATCAATACAATAATGGTCTTTCAAAATTCCTATATCTAGCTAATTCGAAATCAAACTTTAACTGTGACTCTTTTTATATTCGTAGATTATTTACAAATTTGTTTCTTATTAACTTTTTATTTTTTCATTTTCCAATTGTTCAATATCATATACAAAAAAAAAAACATGAAAAAATGAAATAATGAAAAACTAAAATTAAAATCACCAATAAGTAATTTTCTTATTAACAATCAAATTCAATAGTAATGATAATTTGAAAGGTATGCCCAATTTGTTTGAAAAGGTGTTTATATATATATATATATATAGAAATAAAATATCAACAATTTTAGATACAATTTAAAACAGTTGAAAGAATAAAAATCTTATATTTTACATGCAATTTGTAAAATAATTTTGGATTTTTTCACAAAATATGAAAATTTATATTATTTTGTATACAGCCAGTTCCACTTTTAAGATACAAACTTTCAACAAAATTTAAGGCACAATAAAAATCACAAATTAAGGCACAAAATTCGTAATATTTTTTTTACAATTTATTTTTACTAGAATATGGATTTTGTGCCTTAATTTGAGATTTTTATTGTGCCTTAAATTTCGTTGAAAGTTTGTGCCTTAAAAGTGGAACTGACTGTATATTGTTTTTGTTTTTCATTTTCCTTTTTTTACAATTAAGTAAAATGTTTTATTAGATCTGGAATTTTTATTTTTGATATAATGATATAAGATTAATGTTGAGTTTGTTAAATAGAAAAATCCTCATTCGGATTATGAGTTTGATGATATCTTTATATTTAATAGATCAACAATTTTTGTTGTAAGAATTTAAACAAATTTACTAATACAATTTATTTTCCCAACTCCTTCATTTTATCATTTTGTAAAAGTGGACACACCAATTTTTAATTTTTTTTGGAAAATTTATAGTTTTTTCAGACGCATACCTTTATCTAAATTATCAACTCTAATCAAGAAACCAATTTTTTTGGGATCATTTCTAAATTATTACAAGTCAGTGCATTAATTCAATAAAATTTTCATTTTTAGGATCTTTTAACCTTTGAGAGAGAGTGTACTTTTTTATTCTTTGATTTTAATTGTAAGCATATATAATAAATCTCATTTCTACTAAAGTAGAAATGAAAGGCCATCTTTAGATGGCCTTCAAAACAATATATTCAAAACCACTATATTAACAATAAATAATCACACAACAATTATCAAATATTAATAAAACCACAAACATCAACAATAATTAATTACTTCTCCAATCAAAACAAAACACAATATATATAAATCACAAATCAATTACAAATCTATGAACTTAATTAAACGAAGCAACATAACATAAAACAAAACATAAACATAAAATAATATTCAAAAAAAAAAACAACAAACAAACAAATAAACAAAACAAAAACATATATTAATAAATACACACCTAAAATTCAACTAAGGATATTAAAGACAAAACTGACAATTTTCTAATTAATTCTAAGGATATAAATAATTAAACAATAAAAATTCTTCAAGCAACGTTAATGTTGATAATATTTGACAATTTGGATACAAATTCCATAATTCTTTCATATATAAAATGGAAAATGATCAAAACAAAACTGAGATCGGTAAACTCGAACAAACCTAATCAAGAAACCTAAAAAAGAAAAAGAAAAATAAATCACAATCTCTGAGATTGAAAAATGAAGATCCTTTTAAAAATTAGTGATGGATGACCCTAACTTATGAAGATCGAGTGTATATGAGTATTGATCAACGAGTTGCTAAAATTTACAATTGTAACACACAAATCAGAACAATTCCTACAAAGGTATTGTGACTTTCTCTTATTTTTTTTTTAGTTTTTGACTTATTTGGTTATTTTTGGTTCCTTGGGTTCTTTTGGTTTTACCTTGAAGTGAAGTTCACATTTTAGGATTTTTGGTGGATATTATTTACTCTGTTTTAGTTGATTCTGAGAGAAGCTTCCATGACAAACATATCGAAACACTTTTGTTCATTTTTATGTTTTTTATGAGATATTTTTTGTTTTGTTTTGTCTCTCTCGAAAAACTGAATTGTTTGTGTTCAATACAAATTGGATTATAGGATCAATGGTCAAGGTTTAGTGGTATTTTAAATTCATTCTTTTATCTAAAAAAAATTTTGCTAAATTTAGTCAGTTTTCTTATTCCTTAAAAATAAAAATTTTTTAATCAGAGAAGATCGAGAAAAAATGATCTTTTCAGTTTTTTGGAAATGAGGATTTTTGTTGGATTCAATACAATATCAAACACTTTACCTTGGCTTTATTCAATTAAGCCTTTGTTTGGAAATCACAATGAACCTGTAAAGAACAATTCCAAATTATTTGTTAATTTTTTGAGATTTTTTGAGATTTTGAGGAGAAAATTGAAAACCCATTTCATCTTTACTTACACATGTTAAAAAAGATTGTAGGTAATTCCCCAACAAGCTCAAATGCTATTCAATTTTCACCTTTAAGGAAATTTTCTCAAAAATTCGTTTTTTTAGATAACTTCTTTTGCTTTTTGTTTACAAGTAGAAATTGTAAAAATCACAGAAATCACAGAAATCACAGAAAGAAGGAGGATAGATCAATTCTGACATTTTCTTTCTAAAAAATTCATTCTTTCCAACTTAGATCTCATGAATAAATATTTGTGAGATTTACCAACTAACCAAGAAAACTTTTAAACATACCAAAAATCAAATTTTGTAGTGCCAACCTAGTAGACGTTAACTATTCTAATTTTTATTTTACTACTAAGGCAAAACTTACATTAATTTTTCAAAATTTTGATTTTCCTGAGATCTTTGAAATATAATAATGATCTTAAAAGCTTTAAGAAAACACCACAACCCAATTTATCTTGGAACTAACAATTTTTTTTGTACTTATAATAAAAACCAACACCTAAAAATTTTATCAAAAAAAAAATTACTGGTATTTGAATTATAAATGGGAAAATATTTTCACATCATTTCTCATATTTTTATACGTAAGAGAGTTTCCCAAGAAGTACGTTGTACATTGGTGGCTTTTTTACAAAAAGGAAATTTTAAACCTAGTGAAAAAATTTCCCATTTGTAATTCAAATACAAGTAACAGAAACATTTGGGTTTAGGTTGTTATTTGGTAATGAAGATTCTATTCTATTCAAAATCCAAAAGAGATAAAATATTAACCTCAATAGAGATCTTGAGAACTTCAATCCAAAAAAAAAAAAAGAAAGAAAAACAAAAAAAAAAAAACCAAAAGGAATCAAAGGAACAAAGAGAAAATTACAATGCATCTCCAAGAACCATTATGATTTGTGTGACAATGGAACAATAAACGTAACTCAATGTTCAAAATCCATAGACGAGTGATCTTTGAAAGTTAGAGTGGTTTATTGTAGAATAGATGAAAATGATCATCATTTTTTTTATTAGGCTAGAAAATCTCTGGTTATTTTACATTCTTAAATTTTTTAATAACAAGTTTTCAGGGTTTAGGTATGTGTCCAAAAACATCTTCTTTTTTTAGTTATTCATTATAAAAAAAAAAAATCAAACAAATACTATAAATGTTTTTGATCTGAAATTGGAAACCATTTTCTATTTAGTCTGACTTTGACATTTAAATCTGATTGGATATAAAAATATGAAGAATATTTGCCAAATATCAAACATTGTATTTCAAGATTTGTTTTTTTTTTTTTTTTTTGTTTATCCGAGATGAAAATGAAAATTTATGAATATTTTTTTTTTCATTTTGGAATAAAATTTTCTCTTTTAATAATACTGTTAATTGCGAAATAAACAGATCAAAATTTTCATTAAACTTTCCAAAAAAAACACATCACAAGAATTAACACAGATAATCAAAATTCCCAATTCTAAAAGAGGCTAATGAATAATTTAAGCTTCTTTTAGGGATTAAAAATTTGAAATGTTATATTCCAGGATTATTAAAAACTCTTTTTTTGGAAAGCTGACTGAAAATTTTGTTCCATTTATTTTGAAACAAATAGTATACCCTTTGAGTTGGATTACAACTTTGAAAATTGTTATTGAGAATTTTTTAGCTAGATTAAAGTAAAAAAAAGTAAAATTGAAAAATTTTGGAAATATTTTCTATTTTGATATCTAAGTCTGGAATTATGTGGTTGATTGATTTGATCTTAAAAATATTAGATTGTTTTGATATCTTTGGTTTGGGAACAGTTTATTTTAGAAATGTTTTTGGAAAAAATGTTTTTTTATTATATTTAATTATTTTTTCCATGCTTTTAATCAAAGAATTAAATAAATTCATTTCTACTTTAGTAGAAATGATAGGCCATCTTCAGATGGCCTGGAGAAAATTACAACAACCAAATAACAATTAAATACAACAATATAAAACAAAACTCAAACATAAAACTTAAACATCATTTCAAACTACAATACTTCACTTTACAAACAACTAATAAATACAACATAACAAATATATTAAACATAAAAACGATATCATAAATATATATAATTCAACAACAAACAATAACAATCATCATAACCAAAACACAAAAATCAATACATCTCTAAATAACACAAATAAAAAATTCAACAATAAAAACATAATATTTTATACATTAAATCATAAATAAATTAATAATATATTCAATCAATTACGATTAAAATACTTATCAACAAATACAAACTTACATGAGCTAATAATATAATAAAATCAAATCTCTCGAACTATCAATTTTAATACATTCAGTTACAGTCTTAAAACACAAACTTACAATGAAATTTAAAACACAAAAAAATCTTAAATTAAGGCTCCAAATATAAATTCCAGTAAAATACTTTAAACAAAATTTAAAATACAAAAAATATACCTTAATTTGAGATTTTAAATGTACCTTAAATTTCGTTGAAAGTTCGTGCTCTAAAAGCCGAATAGACTGTAAACATCAAAAACAAAAAAAACATCGATAATTATAATAATCAAACAATAATAATAAAACAAATCATTATAATCAATAACCATTTGTGGATAATTCACTTATAAGGAACAAACTTACAACGAAATTTAAAAAATAAAAAAATCTCAAATTAAGGTATATTTTTTTTTTACAAAAAATTGTTTGACTAGAACTTGAATTTTGTACCTTAATTTGAGATTTTTATTGTGCCTTAAATTTCGTTGAAAGTTTGTTTCTTAAAAGTGGAACTGACTGTAAATGGAATTTTAAAAAAAATCTAAATTGAATTAAATTGAAAATTTTCTAAATTAACCCCAAATTAATAAAATCTAAATGGAATTTAATTTAAAAAAAATCTAAATGTAATTTAATTGAAATTTTTTAAAATTGGTCTTAAATAATTAGAGGTGTTTGAAATTCAAAAATATGTTTTAAATATTTAAATCTAAACCCCAATCCACAATTTTTAACATACCAAAATTCGATTTGTGAAAAAATAAACTTATTTTATCCATTCAAGAAGATTTACCAAATTAAAAACATTCACTAATTGAAGTGTTAACACTTTTTTATAAATTACAATACTCATAAAACAATAAATAAATAATTATCAATACAAATAAATCAAGGGTGTGTTAAAAATTGTGGAGAGAGCAAAATAAAAAAAATACATTAGTAAATTTGTTGAAATTCTATTAAAAATATTGATCGATCAAAGGTTATATAATACCAACTAATTTTATTTGAGTTCTTCTATTTGGAAAAACTTGACTTTAAAATAATATCAATGGTTGAAAAAAATTTTGATCCAATGAAACAAATTTAGTAATTTAAACAATGAAATGAAAAATAAAAACTAAAAGATAGAAAAATGATTTTCATATTTTGCAAAAAATCTAAATTATCTCCCATTTCAATGAAATTGTATTATTTTGATTGTTTGTAACGTTTTAGCTGTGTGGAAAATTTTGAATTTTAGTTTATGTTGTCATTTAATCTTGTTAAGGAATAAAGTCGGAATTCCTTACTTACCTTACCCAAAGCTTTCTACTTTTTGTTTTATTTTGAAAAAAAAGCCCCAAACTCCACCAAACTACCCCAAGATATATTTAAGTACCTTTGTATGTATGTAGTTTATTACCTACACCCCCAAACCCATTAAAGGAGGCTTCGTACCTACAGCCAGTTTCACTTTTAAGGCACAAACTTTCAATGAAATTTAAGGCACAAAAAAATCTCAAATTAAGGCACAAAATTTGGAATTTTTTTTTTTACAATTTATTTTTACTAGAATCTGAATTTTTGCCTTAATTTGAGATTTTTATTGTGCCTTAAATTTCGTTGAAAGTTTGTGTCTTAAAAGTGAAACTGACTGTAATAAAAAGATCTTAAATCAAAAATTATTATTTCAAGATATTAATAACAATTTAAGTTGGAAAATTGAAATTTCCAGGTTCTATTAAGATTTTTTTCAAATTTAATAGTAAAAAATTTGAATATTTTGATCTTCACAGTCAAAAAGGTTATAATCATAAATTTTAAAAGCATTGGAAATTTAATAAATGTATTACAAACGGATAATCAATTATTTTTTTTTTACATTTTTTTGAAAATTTTGAAAAATTTGAAAACATGTTTTGTCTATATGTATAAAAACACTTTTTGAATTTTGAAATTTTTGAAAATTCATTATTTGAGACTAGGAAGAAAATTAGAATGTCAGTGTGTTGTGTCTTTGAAATAAACAATGTTTTATAATAAGGTATTTGACTAGGTTCGGTATCTTCAGAATTTTTATTATAAAATTTTTGAAAATTTTGAAAAATTTAAAAACATGCTTTGTCCATATATATAAAAACACTTTTTGAATTTTTAAAATTTTGAAAATTCATTATTTGAGACTAGGAAGAAAATTATAATGTTATTATATTGAAATTTTAAAATACACAAGGTTTTAGAATTTAATATCTGAGTATAGAACCTATCTTCAGAATTTTTGTTTTAAAATTTTTTGAAAAAAATTTTTGAAAAATTTGAAAACATGTTTTGACCATATATATAAATAAACATTATTGAATAATTGAAATTTTTGTAATTTCATGATTTGTGATTTGGAAGAAAAATATAATATTAATGTATTGGTATTTGGAATAAACAATGTTGTATAATATAGTATTTGAATAGGTATTATTTTAATATTTTTTTTTTGAATAAAATTTGGAAAAATTTACCTTACAATATTTTTTTCGGATAAATATCATTATTCTACTTTTAATTATTAAAATAATTTAATCTCATTTCTATGTTACATTCAGTTCCACTTTTAATAAACAAACTTTTAACATATTTTACAGGTAAAATAAAAATCTAAATTTTAAATACACTAAATTCAAAAACTAATGATATAATTTGGGTTTAAAAAAATTCTAAAAAATGTTATAAATTTGATGATTTTATTGTCATTTAAATTCCTTTGAAAGTATATATATTTATATATATATATATAAATTAAAAATTGAACTGGTAGTAGTATAATAATATAATTCATCAAACATAGGATTTTTAACTAATTTATTCAACCAATGATTACATAAAGGTTAGGAAAGAAAGCCCCCTTCAGGGGGTTTGGGGGTGTAGGTAATATAGCACCTAATATGTTAGGTGCGTAAATATATATTCTGCTTTTTTTTTTTTTTTTTTTATAGAAAAGAAAAGAAAGTTTTGAGTTGGGTACGTAGGAGAATTCCGAAAACATTCCTTAACAAGATTAATATATATATATATATATATATATCTATATATAATTATATATATTAACTAAATTCCAAAAATTTGGACTACAATTTAAAACAGTTGAAAGAATAGCAATACTAGATTTAGAATCCAATTTGGGAATAATTTCGATTTTACAAAAATATGAAATTCATTTATTGTATTTATTGTTTTTTTTGTTTTCGTTTTCTAATTTACAGCCGAGTAATCCTTTTCATTTAGATCAGGAATTTTTTTTGTTAATCCAGATATAGTTTATTGAAGATTAATGTAGAGTTTGTTGAATAGAAAAAATTTAATATTATGAGTTGATGGTATCCACACATTTGATCGATCAACAACAAATGGGGGAATTTCAACAAATTAAAATAACACAATTTTCTTTTCCTAACTCGTTCATTTTATCATTTTGGACACTCTCCACATTTTCATTTTTTTGAAAATTTATAGTTTTTTCAGGTATATTTCTTTTTCTGAATTATCAACTCTAATCATGAAGTTTATTTTTTGAGATCATTTCTAAATTATTACAAGTTGGTGGGTTATTTTTAAAAATATTCTTTTTTTAGGATCTTTTAACATCTGAGAGAGAATGGCAATTTTTACTCTTTGTTTTTGATTGTAAATATCTAATTGAATCTCATTTCTACTTTAGTAGAAATGAAAGGCCATCTAAAGATGGCCTTCAAAACAATTCAAAACAAAAAACAAACAAAATATACATCTTGTTGCAAATACTAAATTATTATTTTACTCATCTTAAAAAAAACTTTCATCTTCAATCCTCATTCATCTAAAAACACAGATAATAAAAAAAAATCAAACACTAAACAAACAAATAAACAACCAAAATAAAATCAAAACAAACTCAATCAGAATTCACAATGACATTCAATGCACTAAAAAAATTCTATCAAAAACACAAATCATTCATCAAAACAACAATTAACAACTAACTGATTCAATTCAATTCATAACCGAACAAAAAAAAACAGAACGATTAACAAAACAAAAACACATAAAATAATGCAAATTAAAATAAACAATTCAAATGTTTTATTTTCAGGAATAATTTGACAATTTACAAAATTGTATAAAAGGATATTGAACTCAATCTATTAAAAATTTGAAGTTACGTTAATGTTGATAATTCACCAATTTGGATTAAAAATTTCATTCTTAGTTCATTTTTTAAAAAAAAAATGAACAAAAAAAATTTGAGATAGGTAAACTCGAACAAACTTATTAAGAAACGTAAAAATGAAAAAGAAAAATACTCACCTTTTCCAGGCTTGAAAAATAAAGATCATTTCAAACATTCTTGATAAATGACTCTAACTTTTGAAGATCTTGTGTATACGAGTTTTGAACATCGAGTTGCTTGAATTTTCAATTTGTAATCACAAATCAGAACAATTTCTACAAAGGAATTGGGACTTTCTCTTTGTTTTTTTAGTTTTGGTTCCTTTGGTTCTTTTTGTTTTTTCTGTAATTTCAAGAAGTGAAGTTTTCATTAGGATCTTTGGTGGATATTATCTTACTCTGTTTTAGTTTTATGAAAGAATCTACCATGCCAAACATACTTTATGATTTTTTGAGATATTTTTTTTTGATAACATTTTTGTTTCGTTTGTTTTGTTTCTCTTAAAAAACTGAATTGTTAGTTTCAATACAAAACGTGTTGGGGGTATTATTCATGATAAAGTTTTTTTGGAATTTTACCTTCATTGATTCAGTATAAAAAAATTTTGTAAAATTTAGTCAGTTTTTTTATTCTTTAAAAATAAAGATTGAATTGTTTACATAAGAAGATTGAGAGAAAATGATCTTTTTGTTATTCGGAACACTAGTAAAAATCTCGTGACTTTTAGAAAGCCTTGAGACTTTTGTAAAGTATTTCCTCTTTTAAAGACTTTGGAAAGTGTTTGAATGTGTTTTTAAATTTTCAGAAAGTTTGAATAGGATGTAAGATTGATAAAAGTTATGATATTTTTTGTTGTGAAATGAGGATTATGTTGGATTTAATACAATACCCAACACTTTACCTTGTTTTTATTCAATATAGAATTTGTTTGGGAATAACAATGAACCTATAAACAATAATTCCAATACTGGTATTTGAATTCTAAATGGGAATAAATTTTCACCTCCTTGACCAGATTTTTCTTTACTACTTTGAGTTACCAAAGCTGTGGGTTGTAGTTGTGGCTCTATTTTGGAAATAGATGTTTGAAAAACAAGTGAAAAATTTTTCCCATGTTAGAATTCAAATGCCAGTAATTCCAATTTTTCGCAAATTTTTGACCTTCTGCCTGAAAATTGAAAATCCAATTCTTCTTAACTTATACACATTAAAAAAATAGACAGTAGGTAATTTCCGACAAGATCAAACGGTTTTGAATTTTCAGTTGTTAGCAAATTTTCAAAAAATCGATTTTTCCGATACTTCTTTTGCATTTTGAGATAACACATACATTTCAAAAATCATAGAAATCACTGAAATTGTAAAAATCACAGAAATCACATAAATCACAAAAAACATTAGAGATCAATTCTGACATTTACTTATAAAAAAAATACATTTTTTCCTACTTAGATCTCACTGAATACATATTTGTGAGATAAACCAACTACCAAGCTCTCTTTTAAACACACCATACATCAAATTTTGAATTACCAACAGAATTGTTAACATTTTTTTTTTTTTTTTTTTTTTTTTTTTTTTTTTTTTTTTTTTCTAAATGGGAAAAAATTTTCACTTCCTTTTTCATATTTTTCTTTTCCATACATTGAGAGTTTTCAAAGAGTGTTGTGATTTGTGGCTTTGTTTGAAAAAGGAAATTGAAAATCAAGTGAAAATTATTTCAATTTCTTCTACAAATGCCAGTAATACAAACACCAAAAAAAATTTATCAAAAAAACATTAACAGAAACATTTGGTTTAGGTTTATATTTCGTAATGAAGATTCTATTCAATATCCTAAAAGAGATAAAATATTATCCTCAATAGAGATCTTGAGATCTTCAATCCAATCCCAAAAAAAAAGAAAAAAAAACAAAGTAACCAAAGGAACAAATAGAAAATTATAATACGTTCTCCAAGAATCATTATGATTTATATGAAAATGGAACTCAATGTTCAAAATCCAAATACAATTGATTTTTAAAAGTTAGAGTTGTTTAGTGTAGAATGTAAGAAAATGATCATCATTTTTTTTTATAAACAAGAAAATCTCTGATATTTTACTCCTTTTTTTTTAATAAGAGTTTTGCATTTTGGTCTTCGTCTAAAAATTTCTTCTTCTTTTCAAATATTCATTATAAAAAAAAAAATAAAAGAAATACTATAAATTTTTTGATCCCAAATTCGAAAACATCTACTTTTTAATCTAAATTTATAATTTAAATCTGATTGGAGATAACAATATGAAGACGATTTGGAAAATATCAAACATTATCCTTCAAGATTTGTTTTTTTTATTTTATTTGGAAAGAAAATTTATAATTATTCAAGTATATTTTTTGAAATATGATTTTCTCTTTTAATAATATACTCTTTGAGTTGGATTAGAACTTTGAAAATTGTTTTTGAGAATTTTTAAGACTCTATTAAATAAAAAAAATCTGTTATATCGAAAATTTTTAGAAATATTTTCTATTTTGATATCTTGGTCCGAATTATGTGGTTGATTGATTTTATCTTAAAAATATTCTGGTGTTTTGATATCTTTTGCTTGGGTTGAGTATATTTTGGAAATTCTTTTGGAAAGATTTTTTTTTTTTTATTTTTTATTTTTTTTCCCTTAATTTTAATTAAAAAATAAAATATATTAAATTCATTTCTACTTTAGTAGAAATGATAGGCCATCTTTAGATGGCCTTTTGAAAATTACAACAAAACATAACAAATACATAAATAAAATACAACAAACAATATTAAACAAATAAAATACCCCACGAATACATATCAATTTACAATCAAAATACAACACAAAAAATTATTCCCAAATATTTAAAACAAACAAAAATAAAATCAAAACAAACTCAATAAGAATACACAATGGCATTCAATACACTAAAAAAAATCTATCAAAAAAACAAATCATTCATCTAAACAACAATCAAGAACAAGAATCAATTCAAAACAATAACAAATTTTAAAAACAACCAATCATCTTAAATATTAAACACACAAAAACCCACATAATTCAAAACATTTAACAATTCTTATATTAACAGTTAAAAAAGAAAAATCGAAACAAAAATAATACTTTCCAATATCAAACACTTATTTTAATACAAATGTTCAAACTGTGTATAAATTATTGATATTTCGTCAAAATTAACCAACAAATAACCACAAAAATTGTATAAATGAATCTCAAAAACAATCAATTGATTGATAATCAACAAATAAAAATATAACAAACTAAACAAAATGTTGATACCTGTATAATTAATTTCTAATTATCTTATCACCCATTACAATTTTAAAGAAAAAAATCTCAATTGAATTCAAGCCACTTAAAAATTTTGAAATTACTGAACAAATTTCTGAATACTAATAAACAAATACATCTAATAAAATACTACAAGATCTACTTTAATTTAGGATTTATCCTTTTAACAAATTACATCGAAGTTCGTGTAAATAAAGTGAAACTGATTAACAGTGATTTCTAATTTCGTAGAAATGATAGGACATCTATAGATGGCCTAGTATATATTATAAACAAATACACTAAAATTAAAACAAACAACAACAAAAAATAACTATTAACACCCAAATAATTACACAATAACAACATAATGTTATCTTAATAACAACTCTTTAATATCAATCAAACACATCAATAAAAACCAATCGCTCTCAAATAAACAAAAAACAACAAACCAAATCCAAAACTAACTAAACAACTAAATACGCCTTCAATCAATTAATAATAAAATAATAACAATAAATTTAAATAAATACTTTGATATACAATAAACCCCAATATCAAACAATTAAAACATTAAAATCATCTGTAATCACAATTAATTTTCTAATAATATACTATCATACAACACCAAACCCAAAAATCATCACTCATACAGATTAATCCAAACAATTCTTATCTAAATAAACATATTTTATATAACATACCAAAAATTAATTAAAATATCATAAAATAGATCATTAAAGTAAAGGGGAGAAATATTAATTAAATTCAATTTTAACATATGTATGCCATGATGTAGAAAAGAGATCACGAAAAGTGGAATTGACTATAATTGTTAAATCAAAGTCTAGGAGATAAAAAACCCCCTCAAGATAATCTTGGGTTGAATGTAATTTCGAATATAGGGTAGTTTTCGGTTAGTTGTATAAATATATATTCAGAATTTATTTTTTTTTTTAGTAAAGAAACCATTAAGTTTAGTTTTAATACAAGAATTCGGACATCAGAACTTCACAAGATTAATTAATTTCTCTCTCTCTATATATATATATATTTATATATGAAGCAAATATAAACCATTTCGACATAAGATAAATTAGTTGAAATATTATTGTACTACAACTTTTACTTTCAATTTGTTAATAATTTTGATTTATCACAAAATCTGAAATTAAATTTTTGTGATTGTTGTTTTCGTTTGATTTCCCTTTTCTAACTTTTAAGTATCTCTTTAATTTGATCTCGAAAATTTTTTCTGATTTAAACATAGAAGATTAATATTAAATTTGTAAAAAAGAAAAATCACATTCAATTAGTAGATGATATCTTAACATTTCATCGATCAACAATTTTTGGAGGAATTTCAACAAATTTTACCAATCAAATTTTTTGTTCTAACTTGTTCATTTCATCATTTTGGACATACCAATTTTTGTTTTTTTTAAAAAATTTATAGTTTTCCAAGATATTACTTTTTCTGAATTATTAAAACTAATCATGAAGTTTATTTTTTGAGATTATTTCTAAATTATGATAAGTTATTGGATTAATTTAAAAAAAATTTCATTTTTAGGATCTTTTAAAATTTGAGAGAGAATATAATTTTTTATTCTTTGATTTTAATTGTAAACATCAATAATAAATCTCATTTCTACTTTAGTAGAAATGAAAGGCCATCTTTAGATGGCCTTCAAAACAATAATAACAATTCACAACAACTACAATATTACTTTAAACACAAAATAATATTCACAAACTAACCTCAAACATTTCATCCAAATATTAACAAATCACAAAACCAATTAATACAAATAAAATCAACTCTAACATTAAAATACACACAAATTAATCAATATCTAATATCAAAAAACAACAAAAAAATCATCCAAACAATCCTACAACATTCTCAGAATTATTAACAAACCAACAACACATTCATCATTCTAAATTCAATACACAAACAAATCTGTGAAATTATTAAAAATTTCATCAAAATTCACAAAACACTCAACCAAAAATCATTATAAACATTCTTACAATCTCGAATAAAACACTCAATGTCGATATATATAAATTTAAATCAAAATTTCATTTTATTATTCATGAACAAAATAATTTATATCGACAAACTCAAACAATCTCTTTAAGAAATCTCAAACTAAAAAAGAAAAATATCAACACTTTTTGAGATCCAAAATTCAAATTCTCATATTTTCTTTATTGGAAATTTTTGTTACATTCTTAAATTTCACTGTTTATAATCTGCTACCACATAACCATAAAATCCTGTAATAAAAAGTCAATTATGATCAATCAAATGAATTTTATGTTGATCCTAGATTTCACGATAGGGTTGGAACAGAACTAACATTTTATCTGTTTGGATTGTTTCTCTTAAAACCCAATTTGTTGTGTTCTGGGACAAAATTGGATTACAAAATAGTGGGAAAGGTTTTATAAATTTTACATTCATTCGTAAATATCAAAAAAATTATTGCAAAATTTAGAAAGTTGTTTTTTTCTACCAAATAAAGATTTAATTTTTTTAATCAGAAGATTGAGAAAAAATGATCTTTTTGTTTTAAGGAACACTACAAAAAATCTTGTGACTTTTACAAAGTATTTACTCTTTTAAAGACATTGGGAAGTGTTTGAAAGTGTTTTTAAATTTTCTGAAAGTTTGAAAAGGCTGTAAGATTGAAAAAAATTATCTTTTTTTTTTAGAAAATTAGAATTATGTTGGATTCAATACAATACCAAAAACTTTACCCTTGTATTTATTCAATTTAGAATTTATCTATGAATAACAATGCACTATAAACAAAAATTCCAAATTTTTGTTTAATTTTGGAAATTTTGATCTTTAAGATGAAAATTGAAAACCTATTTTATCTTAACTTACACATTTTAAAAAAAGACTGTTAGACTATTCCCAACAAGGTCAAATCGTTTTCAATTTCCGCCTAAAAGTAAATTTTCTAAAAATTCGATTTATCCGATACCACTTTTGCATTTTGAGTTACCAGGAGAAATCACAGAAATCACAGAAAACAGATTAGATCATTTCTTCCATTTTCTTATAAAAAAATTCTTTTTTCCCTACTTAGATCTCACTGAATAAATATTTGTGAGATTTACCAACTACTAAACCCAATTTTAAATATACTGATACTTAAAATTTTCAATTGCCAACATAGCCATTAAAATTTAGTTACACAAATTCCAAATTAGATATTTGTTTTTTCTTTTCATGAATCAGAAATCATTTTATTCTATATCCAAAATTTCTACTTTGAGTTGGAATTTTATTTTGTATGATTGAATTTTAGTTAAAATTATACTTGAAAAATTTGTAGACGAATGTATTATAGATTTGACAAAAATGATTTTTAAAAAACCCAATTTCCTTATTTTGGAATCAATTAATTTCAATCATCTAATATCCTAAAGTAGGGTAGGAAAGAAAGCCCCCTTTAGGGGGTTTGGGGGTGTAGGTAATATAGCACCTATTATGTTAGGTGCGTAAATATATATGTTAATATTTTTTTTTTTTTTTAAAGAAAAGAAAGTTTTGAGTTAGGTAAGTAGGAGTATTCAGACGTCATTACTTATCAAGATTAATATATGTATATATATATATATATATATATATATATACATATATACATACATATATACATATATATATATATATATATATATAAACCCCGTTCCAATTAAAGGGTATATAAAAATTCAAGAATTATTAAGAATTGAATCAAATTAAACCTAGTATCATTTTAAAAGATATGAAATTCTATAAAACATAAAAAAACAATCAACTGAAGATTTAAAACTCTTTACAACAACAACATAAAAATTTAATTAAAATATATTTAAAAATAGATGTGCCCTTTCATTTAACATGAGGAATCTAGTTTTGTAAATTGTAAAGAAAAAAAAATTATATAATCTATAAAAACCATTGAAAAAGGTGAATTGGGGAAAAATATCTTCTTAGATTTTTTGATTACTTACAGATCAAAATTTTTTTATTTAACGTCTCATTTTAAAGATAAAACCGCAATTCCTCTGGATATTTTGTTGGAATTTTTTTTTTCTTTTTTATTTTCTCTTTTCCTTGTTATATACATCAATCCAAAAATGGTCTTTCAAAATTCCTATATCTAGTTAATTCGAAATTAAACTTTAACTGTTTCTATTTTTATACTGGTAGATTATTAACAAATTGATATCTTCTTTTCTTGTTGTTTCATTTTGCAATTGTTCAATACCCTATAAATAAAAAAAAACCTGAAAAAATGAATAATTAAAATGAAAATCACCAATTAGTAATTATCTTTTTAACAATCAAATTCGATAGTATTGATAATTTGAGAGATGAGCACTTTTGTTTGAAAAGTTGTTTATATATATATATATATATATATATTTAAACCCTATTCCAAAAATTAGACACACCCAAAATCAACAAGAAGAAAAAAAAAACCCAATTTATTGTATTTTTCCAAACCTAATGCAAAACCACATTTAAGTTACCCAGTATTAATGTTTTAATAAGTAATCATTTCCAATCCAAATAAAAGTTAAAAATATAAAACTCAAAAATAAAAATTGGTTTTTCCAAATTTCCAAAATAATAAAACAAGCGGAACAAAAAATGTGTTGGTAAATTTGTTGAAATTTCACCAAGAATTATTGATCGATCAAATGTTAAGATATCGTCTAAGGATGTATGTAATTTAATAATTTAACAAACTCAATACTAACCTTCTATCAATCATTGAAAAAAAATTTTCAGATCTAAAGCAACAGATTAATAAAACAGTAAAAAGGAATTGAAAACAAAACAAAAAATACAAAAAATGAAAATAGTTAAATTTTTCAAAATTCTTTCGGAATTGAATTTAAAGTGGAGTATTGTTATTATTTCAACTGTTTAGAATGTGTTCAAATTTTTGGAATATAGTTTATATATATATATATATATATATATATATATATATATATATATATATGAATAAAATATCAACAATTTTAGATACAATTTAAAACTTTTGAAAGAAGTAAAATTTTAATATTTTACATGCAATTTGAAAATAATTTTGAAATAATTTTGATTTTACGAAATATGAAAATTCATTATTTGTATATGTTGTTTTGTTTTCATTTCCCTTTTTACTATTTAAGTAATCTGTTTCATTAGATCTCGGAAATTTTTTTTTTGATTTAACGATAGAAGATTATTGTTGAGTTTGTTGAATTGAAAAATCCACATACAATTAGTTGATGGTTTCTTAACATTTAATCCATCAACGGTTGTTGTTGGAATTTCAATAAATTTACAAATACAATTTAATTCCTAACTCCTTCATATCATCATTTCCTCTCACCAATTTATAATTTTTTAGAAAATTTATAGTTTTTTCAGGTATTTCTTTTTCTAAATTATCAAAACATAACCTGAAGTTTATTAATTAACTGTCGAGAGAAAAATGTTGGAAACAGAAAAATAGTTGGATGGTAATTTTTATTGGGAACCTTACTGAAAATGATTTTTAATTTCAATAGATTATAATATAACTAAAGAAAATAACAATAATATACTTATTAGAATAATGCTTAATGTAATTCTACTTTTTTCAAAACCTTATCTCTTATAATCTAAAGTAAATTTAAAAATTATAATTTTCAGAATTAATAGTAAACTTTACTAAAACTTGGATTTTTGTTAAAATAACATCATCTACTTTAGATATCATCCATTCAAATGAGTATACTACACACCACAGATTAATGAACTTGAAATACATTTAAACCTGGATTTTTATAAAATTCACCTAGTTAGCAATAGGATTTGGATTTTCAATTTTACTAATGTTCACAATTAAAAATGGTGTAAAATCATTTGTCTTTTTCCAACATTTTTCTCTATCAACAGTTAAATAAAAACAAATTTTATTGAAAAATTTTGGAAATATATATCTATTTGATATTTTGGTCGGAACCATGTGGTTGAATAATTTTGTATTTTAAATACCTGATTTTTTGGTATATGTGGTTTAGATATTATATATTTGAAATTGTTTTGGGAAGATTGTTATTTATTGAATTTTATAAATTACCTGATTTTTATTATAAAAATAATTTAATTTAATTTCATTTCATTTCTACTTTAGTATAAATGATAGGCCATCTTTAGATGGCCTGAGATAAATTACAATCACATTCACAAACAAACATTACAAACAACAACATACTATAAATAACATCAACAATAATTTACCCTCACATATCCAAAAATACATTAAACACAACAACACATACTTAAAAAACAAACAAACAATTATTAAACAAACACAAAAAATTCATAACAAATAATTAATACATTAATAATATAATCCCTAAATAACAACAAATATAATCAAACAATACCATATACACAAAATACTATCCTAAAACTATTTCCTCATAAAAAAATACACAAATACTATAATATATAATATTATAAAAATAAACAACAAACATAAACTTCTAATATAAACACATACAAAACTTAAAAAAAAATTACACAATATTAATAACTTTTAGAAATAAGAATTAAACTACGATCAAACAAAATTCTTAAAAAATCCATATTTCATTTAATTAAATAAATAATTATCACATAAATATCATCATATAAAAAATCACCAAACCTAAACAATAACAAACGTATCTAATAGAGATAATACCACAAAAAGATACATATAAAAAATTAATTACGAAAAATAAATTATAATTAAAATTTGAATACAATCATTTAATTAAAAACTCCAAGAATTTCATCTTTAATTCAACATAACACAAATATATTTAAATATATGTTGAAAAGAGATCAATAAAAGACCAAATGAAAATAATCCAAAAATCAAGTTAAGTATAAACAACCCCCCAATAGTAGGGATCTGGGTGTGTAAGTAATAATGAATATTGTATAAATTTAGTTTGGGTTCATAAATAATTATTCTGAATTTTTTTTTTTTTTTTTCGAAAAGAAACCCTGAGTTGGGTAAGTTAAAGAATTCAAACATTATTACTTATAAAGATTAATATATATATATATAAACTTAATTCCAAAAAATGGGACACAAAAAAAAATTACATTAATATAAATATACTCCAAAATACATGATACTTGAACATTGAAATAATAAAAGATACAAAAATATTTAATTAATATTATTTATATATTTTTATAGTAAATTTAAAATTCAATTCAAAAAATAAAAAAGAAAAAATAAAAAAAAGTGTACCCCTATTTTTGGAACACAGTTTCCAAAAAATCCATTTTTATCGAAAGAACAATTAATAAAAACTATTAATAGATTCACCTTGTCTTTTGGTAACTAAATCTATCATTATATCTGGAGTTTACTAATTTTCTAAGGTTTCCCAACTAAAAGTATTCGATACATTAGTGAAAATTTCAATAAATTCTTCTTCGTTTTTTGGATTACAATTTTTCAGTTTCGTATCCATAATTGACCATAAATTCTCAATTAGATTTAAATCTGGGGAATTGGGGGCCAAGGGTCCAGAACATTACATACACGATTTAAGTAAGTTTGATTTTTTTATTTTTGAAGTATGTGGACAAGCTCCATCCTTTTGGAAAATCCATTTCAACTCACCATATTCTGAATTGGCGAGTTGAATTACATTATATTTTTTGATAGTATCATTAATAATACATTCAGTATTACACTTCCCTTAATGATAATAAAGTTTGTTTGTAGACCATGTGCTATAGCACCCCATATCATGATTTTATTTTACAAAAAGTTTTTCTTGATAAAAAAAGAATCTTTTTTCTATTTGAGAGAGAAAAAAAATATTTTCTTGTGATCAGAATGAAAACTTTTAAATTTCATTTTAAAGTGATATCGGAGATTTTCAAAAAGTTTTGTAAAAAATCTTAATTTTTTTTATCATTTGAAAAAAAAGAATACAAAAAAAATCAAAAAAATTAATGGAAATCAAAAATCAAAAAATAATAAAAAAAAATGATAAATAATTAACTTTAAAATTATTTCCATTGATTGTTAATATCTGATGTTACTATTTAAGAGTCAAATATCACTTTTCTTAGAATTAAATTGATTTTGAAGTTGTGCCCCAATTTTTGGAATTGAATTTATATTATATGAACAAAATATAAAAAATTTGGAAACATTTTAAACACTCGAAAGAATAATAATACTGTATTTTACATCCAATTTGTAAATAATTTTGATTTTAAAAAGATATTATAAAATAAATTTAAGTTTTATTGTTTTTTTTTCATTTTATTTCCCTTTTTTACAGTTTAGTAATCTATTCGATTAGATCTCGAAAATTTCTTCTGATTTAACAATAGAAGATTTTTGATAAATTTTTTGAATAGAAAAATACACATCCAATTAGTTGATGATATCTTTACATTTGATCGATCCAACAAAAATTGTTGTTGAAATTTCAACAAATTTTACCTTATCAAATTTTTTGTTCAAACTCGATCATTTCATCATTTTGGAAACTCCAATTTTTAATTTTTAGAAAATTTAGAGTTTTTTCAGGTATATTACTTTTACTGAATTATCAAAACTAATCCTAAAGTTTATTTTTTGAGATCATTTCAATATAATTACAAGTCAGTGGATTAAATTAAAAAAATTTTTCTTTTTTAGGATCTTTTAACATTTGTGAGAGAGACTATAAATTTTTATTCTTTGATTTTAATTATAAACATACATAAATAATCCCATTTCTACTTTAGTAGAAATGAAAGGACATATTTAGATGGCCTTCAAAACATACACATTAAAAACTAAAAATCATCATTAACATAATAATACAAACAAATACAAATAATAACACATCAAATAATTCAATATATTGAAAACATCATTAAATAAAAACACAATATCAAGAATTAATACCATAATAAACATAAATATAAACAAAACCAACTAAATAAAATCAACACTTAACAATCACAACACACAAATAATAAAAACATAAATACAATAAAACAATCTACTTACATAATAATAAATAAATCCAATTAACAACATGAAACTAAAACAACAATTAATAATAAATAATACTATATAAACAACATCCTAACACCAAACTCAAAAACAATAAAATTAAACAAACAAAACACCTACCTAATTGAAAAACAAAAACAAAAACAAACACGAATATATAATTGCAATACAGCTGTTCCAACCCTACCGTAAAAAATTATAAGATATACAGATCCTTTGTATATTATAAAATTTCCATTTATGAAATAGAAAATTCAATTTCTATCATATTATATGAGAAAATTGTTTTTTAATCTTAAAGAAAGAAAAAAATTGGAATTTCATAAGAAAAGAAATCACAGAAACATGAAAGTATTTTTCGATCCTTGCTTTTAAATTGTTTAAAACCGAAATACTCCTAATTTTAGAAATTCAAGATCCTTATTAATATACTTTTTTTTTACAATTTATTTGCCATTTTCAAAAACCAAAAATTGGATAAAATAAGTTTTTTTTCTTCTAATAAAAATTTTTATGGTTGATAATAAACTTTCATATCCATTTTACGGTTTGTTATACATGACAAAATTTAATAATAGAAAATCAATTTCTGTGTCTTATAAATTTTCACGGTAGGGTTGGAACAGCTGTAACAATAACATAAGAAAACTCTAAAATAAATTTAAATCGATATAATATAATCTCATTTAAATTAAAAAAGGACATTCAGGACCCTTCGAATTTTATGTACAATGAGAGTTGTAATCAAATACTATAAACAGAAAAACAGCTCTAATAGACAATGAATTGACGAAAAGTCAAAATATTGCAATTTTTGGATTTTTTAGATTTTGCTTGTAAATTTTTTGTTAATCCAAAAACTTTTTGAATTTCTCAAACAAAACAAGACCAAACTAAAAAGTTATTTTTTTTTATATTAAGAAAATGCCACTCCACATTCTTTTCAAATCTATTAACACACTCTTGCCACACTTCAACATAATTGAAAAGAAAGTGGAGTGACATTTTCCTAATGAAATTTTTTTCTTCAAAATTTTTTGAGGATAATTTGGATTTGATGAAGGAAAATTGTTTTTTGACCAACTCAAAAATGATGCAAAAATAACCTAAATTTTTCAAGTTTGCAAGATCCTTTAGATCAAGTTTCTTTTAAGTCTTTAAATATGTTACTAGATGGAAAAATAGTAATCACTAACCATAAAATTCGAATAATCTTTAATGTAGATAATTTATAATTCGGATCAAAATTTCATCTTTTCGACATTTTTCATTTTAAATAAATGAACAAAACAATTTGAGAAATCTTCACTCGATCAAACATCAATTACAAAATATAAAAATCAAAATGCAAAATAATCCCGATATTTAAAGAAGAAAAATGAAGATCCTTTCAACCATTCTTGATTACTAACTCTAATTTTTGTGGATCGTGTGAATACGAGTTTTGATCATTAAGTAGCTTGAATTTTCAATTTGTAAACACAAATCAGAACAATTCCTCCAAAGAAATTGTTACTCTTTCTTTGTATTTTTGGTTCCTTTGGTTCGTTTTGGTTTACTTGGGTTTACTTTGATTCTTTTGGTTATTTTTCTTTTTAATTGAATTGAAGTTTTCCTTAGGATCTTTTGAGGATATTATTTTTTACTTTGTTTTTGTTTTATGAAAGATTCTACCAATGCAAAACATATTGAAATACTTTTGTTCATTTTTATGTTTTTATTGAGATAATTTTTTTCTGTTTGTTTTTTTTTTTTAGTTTCTCTTAAAAAACTGAATTGTTTTTTCTCAATACAAATTGGATTGGAGTATCCATGGTAAAGGTTTTATGGAATTTTGCATTTAAGGATTTAATAATAAAAAAAACTTTTGCAAAAATTCGTCAGTTTTTTAATCACATAAGAAAAAAAACTTTTTAATTGTTTACATAAGAAGATTGATTGAGAGAAAATGATCTTTTTGTTATTCGGAACACTAGTAAAAATCTCGTGACTTTTACAAAGCCTTGAGACTTTTGTAAAGTATTTCCTTTGGTAAATTATTTCCTCTTTTAAAAGCTCTTAAAGTGTTTGAAAGCTTGAAAAAAGTTATGAGATTTTTGTTTTGAAAAGATAATTATGTTGGATTCAATAAAATACTGAATATTTTACCAGGCCTTTATTCAACACAGACTTTGTTTTGGGAATAACAAAGAACCTATTAACAATGATTCCAAATTTTTTGAGTTTTTTTACATTTTTTTTAACTTTTAAGGGGAAAATTGAAAACGTATTCCATCTTTACTTACACACTAAAAATAGACAGTAGGTAATTTCCAACAAGATCAAATGGTTTTCAATTTTTGCCTGTTAGCAAATTTTCTCAAAAATTCGATTTTTCTAGATCCTTCTTTTTCATTTTGAGTAACAAGGAGAAAACACAGACATTAATGAGACATCAAAAAAAATCACTGAAATTATAAAAATCACAGAAATCACAGAAACACAGTAGAGATCAGGTGGATAGATCTATGATGACAATTTCTTATAAAAAAAAAATTCATTTGTATTCTAATTAGATCAAACTGAATACATATTTAAGAGAATTACCAACAAGCATGCCCTCTTTTAAACACACCAAACATCAAATTTTGAATTGCCAACCTAGTTATTGTTAACATTTAGTAAAAATAAATACAAAATTAGAATTTTTCTTTTTTTTTTTTTTTTTCATTTGGAAATCATTTTATACTAATCCAAAATTTAAACTTTGATTTGGAATTTTATTTTGTACGATTGAATTTTTAGTTTAAAGGTTATATTTACAATGTTGAAGTAGAATGGATTCTAAATTTGAAAAAAAAATTGTTTTTAAAAACCCTAATTCTTATTTTGAATCTAATTAATTTCAATCATCTTCTATCATAAAGTAGGATATTAGAGAGAAAGCCCCCTTAAGGGGGTTTGGGGGTGTAGGTAATATAGCACCTATTATGTTAGGTACGTAAATATAGATTTTGATTTTTTTTTTTTTATTTACAAAATAAAGCTTTGAGTTGGGTACGTAAAGAATTCAGACATCATTACTTAACAAGATAAAAATACATACATACATATATATATATATATATATATATAAACTCTTTTTCAAATAAAAGTGCACAAAAAAATTCAAGAATTATTCATAATTGAATGAAGTTAATTGTAATATCATTCGAAAAGATATGAAATTCTTTCAACAAAAAAAAACAATCAACTGAAGATTTAAAACTCGTTAAAACAAAAACAGAAAAATTAAATTTAAATATTTTTAAAAATTGATGTTCCATTTCATTTGAAATGAGGAATCTGGTTTTGTAAATTGTTGGGAGAAAATAAATTATGAAATCTATAAAAACCATTGAACAATGTGAATTGGGGAAAAAGTTGTTTACATTTTTTTGATTACTCTTTGCATATCAAACTTCTGTTCTTTAAAGTCTCATTTTAAAGATAAAACCGCAATTCAACTGGATATTTTGTTGGAATTGTTTTTTTTTTCAATTTTATTTTCTATTTTCTTTGTTACATACATCAATTAAAAAATGGTCTTTCTTAATTCCTATATCTAGCTAATTCGAAATCAAACTTAAACTGTGTCTATTTTTATATTCGTGGATTATTTACAAATCGGTTTCTTCTTATCTTGTTTTTTCATTTTCCAATTGTTTAATATCAATAAAGAAAAATAAACCTGAAAAAATGAATAATTAAAATGAAAATCACAGATAAGTAATTATCTTATTAACAATAAAATTCAATAGTATTGATAATTTGAAAGGTGCAACCTTTTGTTTGAAAAGGACTTTATATATATATATATATATATATGAACAAAATATAAACAATTTATACACAATATTGTACACTTGAAAGAATAAAAATCTTATATTTTACAGGCAATTTGGAAATAATTTTGATTTTACAAAATATGAAAATTCATTATTCTTTTTTATTGTTTTGTTTTCCTTTCCCTTTTTACCATTTCGATAACCTGTTTCATTAAATTTCGAAATTTATTTTTTTTTGATTCAATGATAGAGGATTAATTGTTGAATTTATTGAATAGAAAAATCCACATGCAATCTGTTGATGATATCTTATCATTTGATTGATCAACAATTATTGGAGGAATTTGAACAAATTTGCCAATATAGTTTTTTGTTCAAACCTGTTCATTTCGTTATTTTGGACATAATACAATTTTTATTTTTTTGAAAATTTATAGTTTTTTCAAAAATTTCCTTTTTCTGGATTATCAACTCTAATCCTAAAAGTTTATTTTTTTGTGATCATTTCTAAATAATCATAAGCCAGTGGATTAAAAAACAAAAAAAATTCTTTTTTAGGATCTTTTAACATTTAAGAGAGAATATAAATTTTTTATTCTTTGATTTTAATTGTAGACATATATAATAATCTCATTTCTACTTTAGTAGAAATGAAAGGCCATCTTTAGATGGCCTTCAAAACACCAAAAAAAAACCTTAACTAAACACAATTAAACAAACCACAAACAATATCAACAACACACCATTCTCTACATTCAACTCAAAATCTTGCACATAAGTATTAACACACAAACATATTGAAACCAAAAAAACAACAAACAACAACACACACAAATCATTAAAATCATCACTATAAAGACAAAACAATCCTCTGGACAAAACAAAAACTCACAAAATAACAAAAATTTAAATCAACAAATCAAATTTGAACTTATCGAGAATCAATTGACAAATACACAAAACTCAATTGAACAATCTTAATCTCAATAACATTCAAATTCTAAAAGGACTTTAATTAAAGATATTCTCTAATTTGAATAATGTTATCATCTTCTCAACATTCCTTTTCAATGGACAATGAACAAAAAAATTTGAGATTGGTAAACTCGATCAACCTTATTTCGAAACGTAAAAATCAAAAAGAACATTAATCACAATTTTTGAGCTTGAAAAATGAAGATCATTTCAAACATTCTTGATAAACCACTCTAACTTTTGAAGATCGTGTGTATATGAGTTTTGATCATTAAGTTCTTAGATTTTCAATTTGTAACCACACTTTAGAACTTACTCCATCAAAGAAATTGTGACTTTCTCTTTGTTTTTTTAATATGGGATTCCTTTGGTTTCTTTGGTTCGCTTGGTTTTTTTTTTGTTTTTTCTCGAAGTGAAGTTCTCAAAAGCATCTTGGGTTGATATTATCTTACTGTGTTTTATATTTTGAAAGAACCTTCGATGGCAAACATACTTTTGATTTTTTTGATGATTTTTTGAAATTATTTTTCCTGTTTTATTTCTCTCTTAAACCACATTTTACTGTTCAGTTCGAGAAAAAATGGTTTGCGGTATAGTGGGAAAGGTTTTGTGGAATTTTACCTTTGAGGATCTTTGAGAAAATTTTATTTTTGCAAATTAATCAGGAAATTTTTTTTTCATATTTCGAAAAATTAAGATTTACATATTTCTTCGCATCAGCTGATTGAGAAAAAAGGATCATTTTGTCTTTTTAGGAAAGGATAATTATATTGGATTCAATACAATTTTAAAAAATTTATCTTGTCCTTATTCAATATATAATTTGTTAGGAAATAACAAACCAAATGTTAAAAATAATTCCAAATTTTTGTTAATTTTTATCTGGATTTTAACCTTTAACTGTTGAGAGAAAAATGTTGGACACAGAAAAATGGTTGGACACCATTTTTAATTGGGAACATTACTGAAATTGAAAATCAAATCCTATTGATAACTAGGTGAATTTTATATAAATCCAGGTTTAAAGCTGTTAAAAGTTCATTAATCTGTGGTTTGTGTAGAATACTCATTTGAATGGTTGATAACTCAAGTAGATCATGCTATTTTAACAAAAATCCAAGTTGTAGTAAAGTTTACTATTAATTCAGAAAAAGGTAATTTTTAAACTTGATTTAGATTATAAGAGATAAGGTTTTGAAAAGGTAGAATTACATTAATCCTTATTCTAATAAGTAGATTATTGTTATTTTCTTTAGTTATTTCACAAATGATTGAAATTAAAAATCATTTTTAGTAAGGTTCCCAATTAAAAATGCTGTCCAACCATTTTTCTGTGTCCAACATTTTTCTCTCTACAGTAAGGTGAAAATTGATACTTATTCCGTCTTTACTTAAACAAGTTAAAAAATAGAATATGGGTAATTCTCAACAAGTTTAAATGGTTTTCAATCTTCTACTGAAAGATAATTATCGTAAAAAATTCGATTTTTGTGATTTTTGGATCCTCTATTGTATTTTGAGAAACCAGAGAAATTTCAGAACCCACAGAAATCTGAGAAACCAGAGAAATCACTGAGAAATCATAGAAATTTCAAAAATAAAAGAAACTAGCAAAAATTACAGAAAGGAGGATACATCAATATGACATTTTCTTATAAAAAATTCATTTATTGATACTTAGATCTCCCCAATAAATATTTGTGAGATTTGACAACCACCAAGCCCTCTTTTTAATACACCAAACATCAAATTTTCAATTGCCAACATAGTCATTAATATTTAATTAAACTCAAATTTCAAATTCTGAATTTCTAGATTTTTTTTTTTTTTTTTTTTTTTGAAATCATTTTATAATAATCCGAAATTTAAACTTTGATTTGGAATTTATTTTCTATGATTGAATTTTTGTTTAAAGTTTTTACTTTAAAAATTTGAAGTTGGATGTATTATAGATTTGAAAAAAATGTTTTTTTAAAGTTTTCAAAAAACGATTATGAAAATATTAATTGGGAAATAGACACCTTAAAATTATTAGAATTAAATCTAAACCAATTTAGACAAAAGTTAATAATAAATTGTTCTGGATGGAAAGGTCAAGAATATTTAAAAATTATTAGATATAACAATATAATAAATAAATAGTCATGTCGTCAAGTGCCGTAAAGTTCCTAGGTTTTCCAGAATTCAAAAGAATTGAGTAAAAACAAAGAATTAACTCAATTCTTTTAAATTTTGGAAAACCTAACGGCGGTTTTCTTGAGGTTTTCTGTTTTATTTGTTAAGTGTTCTAGGTTTTTTTTAATTTTTGAAATAAACCGAAAATTTTATAAATTTTCTGTTTATTTCAAAAATTAAAGTAAACCTAATGCTAAAAAAAAATTTAATATGCATAATGATCAACAGCAATTTTAAAATTACCAAACTTTACAAATTATTTAAACAGATAATCTTATGTTTATGATAAGAATAAAATAAAAATAAAATAATGTAATATGTGTAAAAAATACCATAACACATAAATAGATGAAGATGTCCATCATTTTTTATGGAATTGTCGGTTCTATAAAAAAAATCGAAAAATCTGGATTAAAGAATTAATACAAATAAATAAAAATAATAAGAATAATATCTTTAATATTATTCAAAATAAAGATTCATTATTCATCTTATCATTGGTTAATGATAAAGAAAAGTATGATTCTCTGTTAAAATTTCTAAACAAAAATTTAGAAATTACGGAATGTAAGGGGAAATTGATTTCCTCCCTTCAAAATTTAACAAAAAAACAAATGTTTTTTTAAAAACCCTAATTCTTAAATTGAATCTATTAATTTAAATCATCTATTATCATAAAGTAGGACATTGGAGAGAAAGTCCCCTTCAGGGGGTTTGGGGGTGTAGGTAATAGAGCACCTATTATGTTAGGTGCGTCAATATATATTTTAGAATTTTTTTTTTTTTTTTTGAAAAGAAAAGAAAGTTTTGTGTTGGGTAAGTAGGAGAATTCTGACAACATTCCTTAACAAGAATAATATTTATATATATATATAAATATATATTTAAACAATTTTTTTATAATTTGGCACACAAAAATATTCAAGAATTATTAATAATTGAATCAAGTAAATTGTAGTATAAAACGAAAAGATATAAAATTCTTTAAAAACATAAAAAAACACTCAACTGAATTATTAACTCTCTTTAAAACAAAAAAATAAATATTAAATTTAAATATTTTTTAAAATTGATGAGTTCTTTTATTTGAAAGAAGTAATCTCTTTTTGTAAATTTTAAAGAAAAAAAATTATCAGATCAATAAAAACCTTTGAACACGATGGATTGGGAAAAAGTTCCTTACAATTTTTGAGTACTCTATGCAAGTCAAAATTCGGTTCTTTAATGTCTCATTTTCAAGATAAAATCACAATTCATCTGGTATTTTGTTGGAATTGTTTCTATCTTTTTTTTCTCTTTTCTTTGTTCCTTACATCAATCCAAAAATAGCCTCTCTTAATTACGAAATTTATCTTTTTTGAAATCAAACTTCGCTTGTTTCCATTTTTATACTAGTATGTTATTTACAAATTTGTTACTTCATATCTAGCTTTTTCATTTTCCAACTGTTCATCTATTCAATATCCGATAAATAAAAAAAGCAAAAATTGAAAAATGAAAATGAAAATCACTGATAAGTAATTATCTTATTAACTATCAAATTCAATAGTATTAATAATTTGAAAGGTGTTTCCTTTTGTTTGAAAAGGACTTTATATATATATATATATATATATTAATAAAATAAAAACAATATGAACACAATTTAAAACACTTGAAAGAATAAAAATATTAAATTTAACATACAATTTGGAAATAATTTTGATTTTTCACAAAACATGAAAATTCATTATCTGTATTTTATATTTTGTTTTCCTTTCCCTTTTTGCATATAAGGAATCTATTTCAATAGATCTGGAAATTTTTTTGGATTTAACGATTAAAGATTAAAGTTAAATTTATTGAATAGAAAAATTCACATACAATTAGTTGATGATATCTTTTCATTTGATCAATCCAGCACCTGTTGTTGGAGGAATTTCAACAAATTTCCAAATATAATTTATTTTCCTAGCTCCTTCATTTCATCATTTCATCATTTTGGAGATAATCAATTTTTATTTTTTTGAAAATTTATAGTTTTTTGAAAAATTTACTTTCTTGAATTATCAACTCTAATCCTAAAGTTAATTTTTTTAGATCATTTCTAAATTATTACAAGTCAGTGGATTAATTCAAAAATAATTTTCATTTTTAGGATCTTTTGTTTACATTCGAGAGAGAATATAATTTTTTATTCTTTGATTTTAATTGTAGACATATACAATAATCTCATTTCTACTTTAGTAGAAATGAAAGACCATCTTTAGATGGCCTTCAAAACACCAGTTCAAAAACTTAATCAAATAATCATTCAAATTACAACTTTATAACCAATAACAATAATTTTAAGAATCTAAAGATCATTAACAAACAAACAAATGATAATCAATAATCCACAACGAATATCAAATTCAAACAAACCTCTATATCAATGTAAAACAATACACAATTTAAAGATAATCAAAAAAAATCATAAATTAACACAACAAAATTGAATTCTTAACATCAATTCAAAAATTCAACGAAAAGACTCACCAGAATTATTTACCAAAACAAATACAAATTCTCAAAAAAATTAAAATAAACAATTCAATTTTCACCTTGAACTTCAAAAATAAATTGGCAATTCACAAAATATTCTAAAAGTATTTTGATCCAAATTAATTTGAATTATGAAGGGAAGTAAAACAAGATCTACACCAATCTGAATCAAAATTACATTTTTTTAATGGAAAATGAATTTAAACAAACTGAGATAGATAAACTCTAACACCCTTATTCAGAAACCTAAAAATGAAAAAGAAAAATAATCATGATTTTTGGGCTTGAAAATGAAGATCATTTCAAACCTTATTGATAAACGACTCTAACTTTTGAAGATCATGAGTATATGAGTTTTGATCATCAAGTTGCTTGAATTTTCAATTTGTAACCTCACTTTCGAAAAATTCCTACAGAGGAATTGTGACCTAGTTCTTTGTTTTTTTGATTTTGGTTCCTTTGTTTTTTTTTTGTTATTTCTTGAAGTGAAGTTTTTAATCCTATCATTGGTGAATATTATTTACTCTGTTTTTGTATTTTTGAAAGAATCTACCATGACAAGCATACATGTCTTTTTTTGTGCTTTTTTAAGAAAATTTTTTTTGTTTTTTTGATAAAATTATTTCCTGTTTGGATTCTTTCTCTGAGAACTCAATTTGTTATGTTCAGATACAAAATGAGATTGCGGAATTTATGGTAAAGGTTTTGTTGGAATTTGACATTCATTGGATTCAAAGAGAAAATAAATTTTTCATTGTTTATTTTAAAAAAGGTAATTACTTCTTACCTCACCTCAGTAGGTTGGGAAAAAATGATCTTTTTTACGAAATGAGGATTATAGTTGGAACCAATACCATACCATTTACTTTACCTAAATTTATACAATTTAGAATTTGTTTGAGAATAACCATGAACCTGTAAACAATAATTTTAAAGTTATGTTAATTTTTCGAGATTTTTGACCTTTAAAGATGAAAATTGAAAACCCTTTCCATCTGAACTCACACACGTTAAAAATAAACTGTAGGTAATTTCCAAAAAAAGTTAAAATGGTTTTCAATTTTTACTGAAAAGTAAATTTTCTTCAAAATTTGCTTTTTCCGGATAATTCTTTTGCATTTTGAGAGAACACAGACATTAATGAGAAATTGGAAAAATAATAGAAATAACAGAAATAACAGAAATAACAGAAATAACAGAAATCACTGAAAAAAGTAGAGATCAATTATGAAATTTTCTTCGAAAAAAAAAAATTCATTTTTTCCTACTTAGATCTCACTGAATAAATATTTGTGTGATTTATCAACTACCAAAACCATTTTTAAATATACTGAAAATTTTCAATTACCAACCTAGTCATTAAAATTTAGTTACACAAAATTCAAAATCTGACTTTTACAATTTTTTTTTTTTTATTTAGGAATTCAGAAAACATTTTATTAATATCCAAAAATTAATAATCTGATTTGTAAATTTATTTTATAGGATTGAATCATAATTTAAAAGTTATACTTTAAATCTAAGAAGTCTAATGTATTGTTGATTTGAAAAAAATGATTTTTTAAAAACATAATTCTTATTTTGAATCTAATTAATTTCAATCATCTAATTATATAAAGTAGGATTTTAGAGAGAAATCCCCCTTCAGGGGGTTTGGGGGTGTAGGTAATATAGCACCTATTAGGCTAATTGCTTAAATATATCTTTTAGTAATTTTTTTTTTTTTGAAAAGAAAAGAAAGTTTTGTATTGGGTAGGTTGGAGAATTCAGACAACATTACTTAACAACATTAATATTTAGATATATTAATATAAACAAAACACATACATACATATATTATATATATATATATATATATATATTAACTAAATCTAAATAATTTAGCAAACTTTTAAAATATTCAAGAATTATTAATAATTGAATCAAATTAATTGTAGTATCATTCTATAGGATATAAAATTCTTTAAAAACATAAAAAAAACAATCAACCCAATCTTTAAAACTTGTTGAAACAAAAAAATAAAAATTAAATTAAAATATTTATAAAAATTGATGTTCCCTTAGATTTGAAATGAGTAATCTCGTTTTGTAAATTGGTGAGAAAAAAAAAATTATCAGATCAATAAAAACCTTTGAACATCGTGGATTGGGGAAAAGTTGTTTACATTTTATTGATAACTATTTACAGATCAAAATTCTATTCTTTAAAGTCTCATTTTAAAGGTAAAATCATAATTCATCTGGGTATTTTGTTGGAATTGTTTTTAGCTTTATTTTCTCTTTTCTTTGTTCCTTCCATACATCAATCAAAAAATGGTCTTTCTTAATTCCTATATCTAGCTAATTCGAAATCAAACTTAAACTGTGTCTATTTTTATATTCGTGGATTATTTGCAAATTGGTTTCTTCTTATCTTGTTGTTTCATTTTACTCTTGTTTAACTATTCAATAAATTATAAAAAAAACCAAAAAATGAAAAAATGAATAATTAAAATGAAAATCACTGATAAGTAATTATCTTATTAACAATAAAATTCAATAGTATTGATAATTTGAAAGGTGCAACCTTTTGTTTGAAAAGGACTTTATATATATATATATATATATATATATATATGATCAAAATATAAACAATTTATACACAATATAAAACACTTGAAAGAATAAAAATCTTATATTTTACATGCAATTTGGAAATAATTTTGATTCTACAAAATATGAAAATTCATTGCTCTTTTTTATATTTTGTTTTCCTTTCCCTTTTTTTACTATTTAAGATAATCCATTTCATTAAATTTCGAAATTAATTTTTTTTTGATTTAACAATAGAGGATAAATTGTTGAGTTTATTGAATAGAAAAATCCACATGTAATCAGTTGATGATATCTTATCATTTGATCCAACAACAATTTTTGTTGGAGGAATTTGAACAAATTTACCAATATAGTTTTTTGTTCAAACCTGTTCATTTCATTATTTCATCATTTTAGACATAATACAATTTTTATTTATTAGAAAATTTATAGTTTTTTCAAAAATTTCCTATTTCTGGATTATCAACTCTAATCCTAAAATTTTTTTTTTGTGATGGATCATTTCTAAATAATCATAAGTCAGTGGATTAAAACACACAAAAAAAGTCATTTTTAGGATCTTTTAACATTTAAGACAGAATATAAATTTTTATACTTTGATTTTAATTGTAGACATATATAATAATCTCATTTCTACTTTAGTAGAAATGAAAGGCCATCTTTAGATGGCCTTCAAAACACCAAAACAAAACCATCATTAATTAAATTCACAAACAACATTCAATAACAAAAAGATTAAAACATACCTACAACTAAAAATCAACAAAATAAATAAAAACACACAACTTTATCAAATGCATTTTAAAATCAAAAAACACAACAAACCAAATTATTCAAACATTAAATTCAAAAATTCAAAATCAAAACAATACCATTGACAAAACAAAAACACTTTATCTATAAAAAATTACTTTAAACAATGTAAATGTGAACTTCTAAGGAATCAATTGTCTAATCTACAAAACTTACCATAACGATCTCGATCTCCATAACATCTAAATTATCAAGCTACTTCAATTAATGTTATTCTCCAATTTGGATAATATTTTCATCTCCTAAACATTCCTTTTCAATGGACAATAAACAAAAAAATTTGAGATGGGTAAACTCGATCACCCTTATTTAGAAACCTAAAAATGAAAAAGAACAATAATCATGATTTTTGCGCTTGAAAAATGAAGATCATTTCAAACCTTATTGATAAATAACTCTAACTTTTGAAGATCGTATCTATATGAGTTTTGATCATTAAGTTCTTGAATTTTCAATTTGTAACCTCACTTTCGAAGTTTCTCTTTGTTTTTTTAGTATGGGGTTCCTTTGATTTCTTTGGTTCCTTTGGTTCGCTTGTTTTTTTTTTGTTTTTTCTCGAAGTGAAGTTCTCAAAAGGATCTTGGGTTGATAGAATCTTACTCTGTTTTATATTTTGAAAGAACCTTCGATGTCAAGCATACTTTTGATTTTTTTGATGATTTTTTGAAATTTTTTTTCCTGTTTTGTTTCTCTCTTAAACCACATTTTACTGTGTTCGAGAAAAAATGGTTTGCGGTCTAGTGGGAAAGGTTTTGTGGAATACTGCATATGAGGATCTTTGAGAAAATTTTTTTTTGCAAATTAATCAGTTTTTTTAATATTTAAAAAAATTAAGATTTTCTTTACTTCACATTAGTTAATTTAGAAAAAATGATCTATTTGTTTTTAAGAAATGAAAATTATATTGGATTCAATACAATCACAAATACTTTACCATATCGTTATTCAATTTAGAATTTGTTTTGGAAATAATAAAGCAAATGTTAAACAATAATTCCCAATTTTCACCCATTTTTGAGGTTATTTAGTTATAAGGTGAAAATTGAAAACCCTTTTTCGTCTCAACTTACACACCTTAGTAATAAACTGTCGATAATTTCCCAACAATTTAAAATGGTTTTCACTTATCACTTAAAAAAATTTTCTCAAATTATTGATTTTTCCGATCCTTCTTTTTAATTTTGAGAGAACACAGACATTAATGAGACATCACACAAATCACAGAAATCATCGAAATCACAGAAATCACAGAAATCACCATAACCACATTGAGGAGGATAGATCTTTTCTGATATTTTCTAAAAAATAATTAATTTTTTCCAACTAAGATCTCACTGAATACATATTTGTGAGATTTCACCAACTAAAAAACCCTCTAATAAACACACTAAACATCAAATTTTCAATTGCCAACTTAGTCATTAAAATTTATTGACACTTAAATTACCGAATTAGATTTTTTTTTTCTTTTCATTTGGAAATCATTTTACTCTAATCCAAAAATTATATTCCAGATTTTGAATTTATTTTGTAGACTTGTATTTTTTTTTTAAAGTTTTTACTTGAAAAAGTTGAAGTCGTGTGTATTATAGATTTGAAATAAATTTTATTTCAAACCCTAATTCTTATTTTGTATCTATTAATTTAAATCATCTATTATCATAAAGTAGGGTCGGAGAGATGGCCCCCTTTAGGGGGTTTGGGGGTGTAGGTAATATAGCACCTATTATGATAGGTGCATAAATATCTATTTTAGTATTTTTTTTTTTTTTTGAAAAGAAAAGAAAGATTTGAGTTGGGTAAGTTAAAGAATTCAGACATCATTACTTAACAAGATTCAAATATATAATATATATATATATATATATATATATATATATATATTTATATATGAACAAAATATAAATAATTAGGACACAATTTAAAACAGTTAAAAGAATAAAAATCATATATTTTACATACAATCTGAGAATAATTTTGGTTTTTTCAAAAATATGAAAATTCATTTTTTGTATATATTGTTTTTTTTTTTTAATTTCATTTTTTTACAAAACTATCTTTCATAATAATTGGCCCATTAAAAATCAAATTTTAAATAAAAATATTTATAATAATTGAAGTTATCTTTTATATTATAAAATTTTAGAATTTAATATTCAATACTATACTCAAGAGATATTTATTTTTTGTATAAAAATAAAAGAAAGAAAAATAAAAAAAACAGCTAAAAAAAATTGGGACATTTCTTTTGAAAGAAGCATTATATGAAAAATAGAAAATTTAAAAAAGTAAAAAAACCCATTTATCGATTCTCCTTCGATTTGAATAACTAAATCTAATCTCTTTTTCATATTTGTAACCAAATTTTTCATTAATTCATCTGTTACTTCTTTCAAATTTTTCATTTTCATTTTCTATTTTAACAAAACACGGTTGAAAAAATAAAAAAGAGAAAAACTGATTTATTTGCAAACTTTTTATTGTGAGAGGAAAAACTTCAAAACGATACAAAAGAAATTCATTATTCAAATGTAAGATGGTCCATTTATTATGAAATTTAGTTTATTTATTTAATCTGTTTCAGTAGATCTGACAATTTTTTATTGACAAAACGATGGAAGATTAATGTTAAATTTGTTGAATAGAAAAATCTACATATAATTAGTTGATGATTTCTTTATATTTGATCGATCCAACAACAATTTTTGGAATTTCAAAAAATTTACTAATCAATTTTTTTGTTCAAACGTGTTCCTTTCATCATTTAATCATTTTGGAAATTTGGTAAAACCAATTTTCATTTTTTTAGGAAATTTATAGTTTTTTCAGATATCACTTTTTCTGAATTATAAAAACTAATCCTAAATTATATTTTTTAAGATCATTTCTAAATTATTACAAGCCAGTGGATTAATTCAAAAAATTATTCTTTTTTAGGATCTGTTTACATTTGCGAGAGAATGTAAATTTTTATTCTTTGATTTTAATTGTAATCATCAGTAATAATCTCATTTCTACTTTAGTAGAAATGAAAGGCCATCTTTAGATGGTCTTCAAAACAACACTCAAAATTCAAACAACAAACATCCCAAATCCACAAAATTACAAAATTTTAAATTCCCACTTTCTAAACATTTTTTTTTAATCAACAAAAACACACAAAAATTTCATCAACAAATCAACACCAATCATCCATAATCAATCAGATCTTCCTTCAAAACACAAAAAAACAACAAAACACAATAGTCTCCCAACAAAATTCAACATTAAGACAAACAAACTCAAAACATAAAACAAATCATTCATCAAACCATCTACAAACAAATACATATATTCAACAACACAAGAATCAACATTCACAAACACAAAACACTAACACCACAACTACTTAACAACTCACTCAATAATACAATCTCAAAAACAACAATATCAACAATACTATTCACCAAACAAAAACTATTAAAAATCATTCAGCAAATTCAATGTTACTTTTAAAAAATAAATTAGCAAACCACAAAATCAATAGTAATAATTTTGATCCAATCTCATTTAATTCTGAAAGAAGATTTTTATCAAGATCTACTTCAATTTGAATCAAAATTGTATTATTTTTATTTATTTTTAAAACGACAATAAACCAAAAAAATTTGAAATAGATAAACTCGAACAATCATATTAAGAAACATTAAATTAAAAATGAAAAAGAAAAATAATCACTTTTTCTGATGATCAAAAAATGAAGATAATTTCAAATATTTTGATAAATAACTCTAACTTTTCAAGATCGTGTATAAATGAGTTTTCATCATCGAGTTGCTTGAATGTACATTTTATAACAACAAATCAGAACAATTCCATCAAAGAAATTGTGAATACAACTTTGTTTTTTTAGGTTCCTTTGGTTTCTTAGTTTTCTTTGGTTTGTTTTGGTTTCCTATATTTCTTTTTGTTTTTAATTGAATTGAAGCTCCCATTCATAATCTTTGGTAGATATTATTAACTCTGTTTTAGTATTTTTGAAAGAATCTAACAATGCCAAACATACTCGAAACCTTTTGTTCATTTTTATGTTTTTTTGATTTGTTTGATAATTTTTGTTTGTTTGTTTTTCTCGTTTTTGTTTGTTTTGTTTTTTGTTTTGTTTCTCTCGAAAAACTGAATTGTTGTGTTTTCAATACAAATTGTATTAGAGTATTCATGATAAAGGATTTGTGGAATTTTACCTTAATTGCTTTATTGAAAAAAAAATTTTGTAAAAATTTAGTCAGTTTTTTTAATCTTTAAAAATAAAGATTTACTTCTTACTCAGAGTTGATTGATTCAAAAATGATCTTTTAATTTTTAGGAAATTAGAATTATGTTGGATTCAATACAACCACAAATACTTTACCATGTTTTTATTCAATTTACAATTTGTTTAGGAAGAACAATGAACCTGTAAACAATAATTCCAAAATTTTTTGTTAATTTTTAAGATTTTGAACCCTTAAGATGAAAATCGAAAACTATTTCAACTTTAACTTACACATTTTAAATAAACTGTAGGTAATTTTCACAAGGTCAAATGCTTTTCAATTTTCGCTTAAAAGCAAATCTTCTCAAACATTTAATTTTTAACAACTACTTCTTTTTATAATGAGTTTTTAGGAAAAATCAATAAGAAATCCAAAAAATCACTGAGAAATCACTGAGAAACCAGTAAAAGTCATAGGTATCACAGAAATAACAGAAATCACAGAACGGAGGATAGATCAATTATGACAATTTCTGAGAAAAAAATTCATTCTTTCCTACTTAGATCTTATGAATAAATATTTCTGAGATTGACAACCAACCATAAAATCATCTCTTTAATACACCAAAAATCAAATTTTGAATTGCTAACCTAGTCGTTAACTATTCTATTTTTTTTTTACTTTATACAAAAATTACATTATTAGTTTCAAACTTTTGATTTTCCTGAGATCTTTTAATATAACATCTCTCTGAAAATCTTTTATAAAAATTCCTCATCCCAATTAATCTTGGAACTAACAAATTTTTTTTTTTGCTGATAATAATACAAACACCTTAAAAAATTTTATCAAAAAAACATTAACGGAAACATTTGGTTTAGGTTGTTGGGTAATGAAGATTCTATTCTATTCAAAAGCCAAAAGAGATCAAATATTAACCTCAATAGAGATCTTGAAAACTTCAATTCAATCCAAAAACAAAAAAAAAAAAAACCAAATGAAGAAACAAAGAAACCTAAGAAACCAAAGGAGAAAATTACAATGCTTCTCTTTTTCAAGAATTATTATGATTAGGGAGAGAATGTAACAAATAATGGAAACCAATGATCAATACTTATAGACAAGGGATCTTTAAAAGTTAGAGTTGTTTATTGTAAAATGAGTTGAAAATGATCATCATTTTTTTTAGTCAAGAAAATCTCTGTTATTATACTTTTTAAATTTTTTAATAACAAGTTTTCAGGGTTGAGAATATGTGTATCTCAAAATTTCTTCTTCTTTTGATTTTTATTTGAAAAAAGAAATAAAAGAAAAACTAAAATTGTTTTTGATCTAAAATTGGAAACTATTTCCTATTTAGTCTGACTTTAAAATTTAAATCTGATTGGAGATAAAAATGTTTTGATAACTTTACAAAATATCAAACATTGTTCTTCAATATTTGTTTTTTTTTTTATTTTACAATGAAAATTTATAATTATTGAAAGTATATATTTTGAAATAAAATTTTCTCTTTAATAATATACCCTTTGAGTTGGATTAGAACTTTGGAAATTGTTTTTGAGAATTTTTAAGACTCTATTAAATAAAAAAAAGTGTACGATTGAAAAATTTTGGGAATATTTTCTATTTTGATACCTTGGCCGGTATTACAGCTGTTTCAACTCAGGTGTGAATCGCACTCATTCATAGAATGCTTGGGAAACCTTCCAAGTCAATTTAAAATGTTTCCCGACCATTCAACGAATGAGTGCGATTCACACCTGAGTTGAAACGGCTGTATGTGGTTGATTGATTTGATCTTAAAAATATTCTGATTTTTTTTTTTTATTATTGAAGAAGTGTAAATTACACTCTAGTTGCCCTTAGACTTAAATTCCCTTTCATAAATTTAAGCGTAAAATCATAGATTTCACGATTATTAATTAATGAAAATAATTTCAAACTTTTGTTTAAAATTAATTCATAGTGGTTTTTTTCATTTAATTTATTGTGAAAAATTAATCTATCTTTTTCATAGAAAGGACATATCCATATAAAGTGATCAATATTTTCTATAATTTCCTTCTATTGATATTTTAAACATAAAGGACAAAATTTATTTGAATTTTTATTAATTACATAGTAATATCTATTTAAACAGTTAGTGAATGTTCTGAATTTTAGAATTGTTGAACTTGATGGATAACTTAAATATCTTTGATTAATAAATATTTTTTTTTGGTTTTTAATTATTGCGAAATATTTTTGTGCCTTAAATTTCGTTGAAAGTTTGTGCCTTAAAAGCGAAACTGACTGTATATTCGTCGAAAATTATTTGTATATATGTCGTAGTTGTAAAGTAACAGTAAGATCCACTCAGAGCCAATTTCCAATGTCTATGGTAGGTCTATTATAAAGATTATCACTGTGTCTTATGTGGATTATTTATATATTTATCGATTTGTTTCATTGATTGATTGATTGATTGATTGATTGATTGATTGATTGATTGATTGATTGATTGATTGAATATGTGAATTGGATATATAGTGTATGAATTTGGCTTTTGTGAATAATGGTTGATGTGAATTATTGTTAATCCTTGTAAAGTAATGGTGTGATTTTCTGAATTGATATCAGTGAATTGTATAGTGAATTATTGTGAATTGTTAATGAATTGGTAGTTGTGAATTATTATTTGTTTTTAAGTGACAATAATATTGGTGTGAATTTATGTAAATTTGACTCTGTGAATTGTTTTTGTTTTTATTAATGATTGCATGAATGATGAATGATTATTGTCCAAAATATATATAAATAATCTTGTTTGTTTATCTTCTTCTTCTTCTTCTAATGATTATTAATAAATTATTTAAATTATTAATCATAGTTGAGATCTTTATGATTATTATTATTATTAACCTTATATGATTAACCTTATATAATTAGATATATGTGTGTGTGTATGTGTTTCTCTTCATCGAGATTGTTACTATTACAAATCATGTTATTCAAATAGAGTTCATCATTATTCAAATGATTATTTCAGAATCAATTATATTGTATATTTAATTGAAATTGATAATGTTGTTGTTTGGACGTTGGTAATATAAACAATGAAGATCAATGGTTCACAGAAGAGTACTAATAGTTAAATCTGTTGATTTTTGGAAAAAGCTTGCTAAAACAGACCGATCCTTTTGAGATACAGTTCGCAAGAAATCCTCATCCTGGCACAGAAGTGAAAGGTTTGGCGCAGAAGTACCTTCACATTGATACTCAGTGCAAGAACTACTCGTCCTGGAACAGCATTAAGTTGTCTGGCACAGAAGCTTGCTTAAACAACCATCCTTTTGATGCTGTACAAGAAACGTCGTCCAGGCACAGAAGTGATAAGTTTGGCACACAAGTTGATAGGATGGTAAATTATTTAGTTTTTTGACATATGGAAAATAATAGATCCATAATCGCTATATATATATATAATAAACATGAAATATAGATATCAAATACAAAATTTGATGTTAATGTTAATTGTTAATATTACTGTTTATAGATTAATTTTAAATTTAATAATGTTAATTGAAAACAAGGTAGATTAATGTTAATGTTAATGTATATGTTAATTTTAATGTTAAATTGAATTTTAATGTTTGATTGGTTGTTTGTTTAATTGGTTTTTTTTTGTTTGTTGCTACTACTAAACGATTAAATGATCAATAATGGAAGAAATTTATAGAGAAGATCACAGTACATAGTTCATATGTGTTGATTCTTGAAATAAGCTTGTTAAAATACCTTCCTTGCTACATTGCACCGTTCCTTTTGAGATACACTGTGCAGGAAACGTCGTCGTCCTGGAACAGAAGTGAAAGGTCTGGGGCACAGAAGATAGGTTAGGTTGATACTCAGTGCAAGAGCTCTCGTCCTTACACAGAAGTTAAATCTTTGGCACAGAAGTTGATAAGTTAGGTCGGGAAATTGTACCGTATTTTATCTTGTTCATCACAATACTCAAAATTAGTTTTGAAATATTGAGCAATGTCCGAATGAGAGAGATGAAGATCATTCTCATATGTGTTCTAATGTTTTCTACAAAACTCTCAAAAGTTGAAAAATTCAAATTGAAAATAAACTATACTAAACACTTAGAAAAATTTACATTTAAACCTTTTAACCACATAGCAAAGTGGAAAAGTTAAACACTCAATCTTACGAGCCTAGGTTCGATTCCTCCGAAACTCATTTTTTTTTTTTTTTTTATTAAACTTTTTATTTTTTTTTTAACCAAAATCCTACACTTCCCCACTTAAATTACTATACTAACACAAAGTCCACCCACACTCCCCAAACACACTTACACCTTCCCAAATTACATCACACACAACATCAAACAATTATATCAAATTCGGCCTTTTTCAAGCTACAATTCACAAAACCACAGCCTAAACATTAATATTTAAAATCAAATTAAAATTAAACAATAACTCTAAATAATAATTATATTTTATAAAAATCAAAAAAATACATTAACATGAACATTAACATTAACATTAACATTACCATTAACATTAACATTAACCTTAACATTAACATTAACAATTAAAAATTAAAAATCAACATATAAAATTAACATTAACATTAACATTAACATTAACACTAACAGTAAAAGTAACATTAACATTAACATTAACATTAACATTAACATTAAAATTATTTTTAAATCCTTAAGTAATAAAAAATTATCAAATTAAAACCAAAATAACAACATAAATTAAAATTTACATATAACATTTAAAATAAGATATCAAATCTTAACATTAACATTCACAAATAACAATTAAAAATTAAAAATTAAAAATCAACATATAAAATTAACATTAACATTAACATTAACATTAACATATAACATTACTTTTAAATCATTAATTAATATTAAATTATCAAAATTAAAATCAAAATAACATAAATTAAAATTAAAATTACCAATAAATTTTACAATAAGATCTTCTCAAAGATTAACATTAACATTAAAAAACCAGAAAATATCAACTTGTTTGAGCGAAGCGAGATTTCTGGCCCCACATTCCCCTTGCGCCTTTCATTACACAAACATTCCCTTGCGCCTTACATTTGATCACATATCTTTGCGCCTTTTCATTTGATCAACATCCACCCCTAATGCTAACACCCAAATGGACTCAGCGTAATAACACCCCCGTTAGGCGATAGCCCTCCTTACTCCGCGCGAGAAGCGCCAATAACAACATCAACATTATCATCATCATCATCATTACAACAACATCATCATCATCATCATTAACATTAACATTAACATTAACATTAACATTAACATTAACATTAACAAATAACAATTAAAAATTAAAAATCAACATATAAAATTAACATTAACACTAACATTAACATTAACATTAACATTAACACTAACAGTAAAAGTAACATTAACATTAACATTAATTTTAACATTAACCTTAACATTACTTTTTATTACTTAAGTAATATTAAATTATAAAAATTAAAATCAAAATAACAACAAAAATTCAAATTAAAATTTACCAATAATATATAAAATCAAATATTATCAAACATTAACTTTAACAAATAACATAAACATTAACATTAACATTAACATTAACATTAACAAATAACAATTAAAAATTATCAATAAACCTATAAAATTAATATTAACACTAACATTAACATTAACATTAACATTAAAATTAATCATTAACATTAATCATTAACAGTAACATTAACAGTTACATTAACATTAACATTAAAATTAACATTAAAATTATTTTTAAATCCTTAAGTAATAAAAAATTATCAAATTAAAACCAAAATAACAACAAAATTTAAAATCAAAATTAACATATAACAATTAAAAAAAGATCTCAAATCTTAACATTAACATTAACAAATAACAATTAAAAATTAAAAATTAACAATTAAAAACCAACATATAAAATTTTCATTAACATTAACATTAACATTAACATTAACATTAAAATTATATTTAAATACTTAAGTATTAAAAAATTATCAAATTAAAACAAAAATAACAACACAAATTAAAATTAAAATTACCAATAATCTTTAACATAAGATCTTCTCAAACATTAACATTAACATTAAAAAAACCACAAAATAATAACTTGTTTGAGCGAAGCGAGATTTCTGGCCCCACATTCCCCTTGCGCCTTGCATTACACAAACATCCCATTGCGCCTTTCATTTCACAAACATTCCCTTGCGCCTTACATTTGATCAACATCCACCCCAAATGCTAACACCCAAATGGACTCAGCCTAATAACACTCTAGTTAGGCGATAGCCCTCCTTACTCCGCGCGAGAAGCGCCAATAGCAACATCAACATTATCATCATCATCATCATTACAACAACATCATCATCATCATCATTAACACAAACATTAACATTAACATTAACAGTAACATTAACATTAAAATTATTTTTAAATCCTAAAGTAATAAAAAATTATCAAATTAAAACCAAAATAATAACAAAAATTAAAATTAAAATTTAACTATTAAGATTTAAAATAAGATCTCAAATCTTAACATTAACATTAACAAATAACAATTAAAAATTAAAAATCAGCATATAAAATTAACATTAACACTAACATTAACATTAACATTACAGTCAGTTTCACTTTTAAGACACAAACTTTCTACGAAATTTAAGGCACAAAAAAAATCTCAAATTAAGGCACAAAATTCAAATTCTAGTAAAATAATTTGTAAAAATTAAAATTCCAAAAAATTGTACTTTAATTTGAGATTTTTTTGTGCCTTAAATTTCGTTGAAAGTTTGTGCCTTAAAAGTGAAACTGACTGTAACATTAACATTAACAATATCATTTGCATTTAAATTAACATTAACACTAACAGTAAAAGTAACATTAACATTAACATTAACTTTAACTTTAACATTAACATTACTTTTTATTACTTAAGTAATATTAAATTATAAAAATTAAAATCAAAATAACAACAAAAATTAAAATTAAAATTTATCAATAATATATAAAATCAAATATTATCAAACATTAACCTTAACAAATAACATAAACATTAACATTAACATTAACATTAACATTAACAAATAACAATTAAAAATTATCAATTAAACCTATAAAATTAATATTAACACTAACATTAACATTAACATTAACATTAATCATTAACATTAACATTAACATTAACATTAACATTAACATTTTCATTAAAATTATTTTTAAATCCTTAAGTAATAAAAAATTACAGTCAGTTCCACTTTTAAGTCACAAACTTTCAACGAAATTTAAGGCACAAAAAAATCTCAAATTAAGGCACAAAATTTATAATATTTTTTTACAATTTATTTTACTAGAATTTGAATTTTGTGCTTTAATTTGAGATTTTTATTGTGCCTTAAATTTCGTTGCAAGTTTGTGCCTTAAAAGTGGAACTGAATATATCAAATTAAAACCATAATAACAACTAAAATTTAAAATCAAAATTAACATATAACATTTAAAATAAGATCTCAAATCTTAACATTAACATCCACAAATAACAATTAAAAATTAAAAATTAACAATTAAAAACCAACATATAAAATTTTCATTAACATTAACATTAACATTAACATTAACATTACAGTCAGTTTCACTTTTAAGACACAAACTTTCAACGAAACTTAAGGCACAAAAAAAATCTCAAATTAAAGCACAAAATTCAAATTCTAGTAAAAATAAATTGTAAAAAAAAAAATTCCAAATTTTGTGCCTTAATTTGATATTTTTTTGTGCCTTAAATTTCGTTGAAAGTTTGTGCCTTAAAAGTGAAACTGACTGTAACATTAACATTAACATTAACATTAAAATTATTTTTAAATACTTAAGTAATATAAAATTATCAAATTAAAACCAAAATAACAACAAAAATTAAAATCAAATTTTACATATAACATTTAAAATAAGATATTATCAAACATTAACCATAACATATAACATTTAAAATAAGATCTCAAATCTTAACATTAACATTAACAAATAACAATTAAAAATTAAAAATCAACATATAAAATTAACATTAACACTAACATTAACATTAACATTAACATTAACATATAACATTAACATTACTTTTAAATCATTAACTAATATTAAATTATCAAAATTAAAATCAAAATAACAACATAAATTAAAATTAAAATTACCAATAATCTTTAAAATAAGAACTTCTCAAACATTAACATTAATATTAAAAAAACCTGAAAATATCAACTTGTTTGAGCGAAGCGAGATTTCTGGCTCCACATTCCCCTTGCTACTTACATTACACAAACATTCCCTTGCTCCTTACATTTGATCACATGACTTTGCGCCTTTTCATTTGATCAACATCCACCCCTAATGCTAACACCCAAATGGACTCAGCCTAATAACACCCCCGTTAGACTATAGCCCTCCTTACTCCGCGCGAGAAGCACCAATAACAACATCAACATTATCATCATCATCATCATTACAACAACATCATCATCATCATTAACACAAACATTAACATTAACATTAACATTAACATTAACATTAACATTAACATTAACATTAACATTAAAATTAAAATTAAAATTAACATTAACATTAACATTACTTTTTATTACTTAAGTAATATTAAATTATTAAAATTAAAATCAAAATAACAACAAAAATTCAAATTAAAATTTACCAATAATATATAAAATCAAATATTATCAAACATTAACCTTAACATTAACATTAACAATTAAAAATTTACAATAATATATAACATAAACATTAACATTAACATTAACATTAACATTAACAAATAACAATTAAAAATTATCAATAAACCTATAAAATTAATATTAACATTAACATTAACATTAACATTAACATTAACATTAATCATTAACAGTAACATTAACAGTAACATTAACATTAACATTAACATTAACATTAACATTAAAATTATTTTTAAATCCTTAAGTAATAAAAAATTATCAAATTAAAACCAAAATAACAACATAAATTAAAATTAAAATTTAACATATAACATTTAAAATAAGATCTCAAATCTTAACATTAACATTAACAAATAACAATTAAAAATTAAAAATTAACAATTAAAAACAAAAATATAAAATTTTCATTAAAATTAACATTAACATTAACATTAACATTAACATTAACATTAACATTAACATTAACATTAACATTAACATTAAAATTATATTTAAATACTTAAGTAATAAAAAATTATCAAATTAAAACCAAAATAACAACATAAATTAAAATTAAAATTACCAATAATCTTTAAAATAAGATCTTCTCAAACATTAACATTAACATTAAAAAAACCACAAAATAATAACTTGTTTGAGCGAAGCGAGATTTCTGGCTCCACATTCCCCTTGCTACTTACATTACACAAACATTCCCTTGCGCCTTACATTTGATCAACATCCACCCCAAATGCTAACACCCAAATGGACTCAGCCTAATAACACCCCCGTTATGCGATAGCCCTCCTTACTCCGCGCGAGAAGCGCCAATAACAACATCAACATTATCATCATCATCATCATTACAACAACAACATCCAATCATCATTAACATTAACATTAACATTAACATTAACATTAACATTAACATTAACATTAAAATTAACATTAACATCAAAAATTAAAATCAACAAAATTTTAAGATCAACATTAACATTAACATTTTGAATATAAAATTATTATTAACGATATTAATCTAATCGATAAAAAAAAAAATTTCAATTAAAGAGAGAAAATCACACCCTTATTTTTGAATCATTACAACTTTGGAGTAAACAAAAAAAATAATAAAAAAAAAAAAAAAAAACATTAATCATTAAATCGAATACCAATTTGGTGGGTTTGAAACTATTCACAAATATTAATTATTGTCTAATTATTAATAACATTCAAATTCTCCATTATATTATTTATTGATATCATCTAAAAAAAACAAACCATAAAAATTAAAAAAACCTGAAAATATCAACTTGTTTGAGCGAAGCGAGATTTCTGGCTCCACATTCCCCTTGCTACTTACATTACACAAACATTCCCTTGCTCCTAACATTTGATCACATGTCTTTGCGCCTTTTCATTTGATCAACATCCACCCCAAATGCTAACACCCAAATGGACTCAGCCTAATAACACCCCCGTTAGGCGATAGCCCTCCTTACTCCGCGCGAGAAGCGCCAATAACAACATCAACATTATCATCATCATCATCATTACAACAACAACATCATCAACATCATCAATATCATTAACATTAACATTAACATTAATATTAACCTTAAAATTATTTTTAAATACCTAAGTAATAAAAAATTATCAAATTAAAACCAAAATAACAACAAAAATTAAAATTAAAATTTACATATAACATTTAAAATAAGATCTCAAATTTTAACATTAACATTAACAAATAACAATTAAAAATTAAAAATCAACATATAAAATTAACATTAACATTAACATTAACATTAACATTAACATTAACATTAACATTAACATATAAAATTAACATTACTTTTAAATCATTAACTAATATTATATTATCAAAATTAAAATCAAAATAACAAAATAAATTAAAATTAAAATTACCAATAATCTTTAAAATAAGATCTTCTCAAACATTAACATTACCATTAATTAATAAAAATTAACAATTATCAATCATCATATAACATTAGCATTAACATTAACATTAACATTACAGTCATTCTAAATCTAGCGTGGATTGTTATTTGAATAAAAATTTGTTTCTGATCTGAAATTTTAAATAGTTGAATAACGGATATGAAAGCTCTTATTCAAAAAAATTTTTCTGAATAAAATTATATTCAAAAATTTTTTTCCATATAAAAGAAAACTTTTTTTCAATTTAGAAAAAAAATTGAAAAATCCAAAATACCCCGAATCTAAGCTAAATTTTCACACTTTTAAAAAACAAAGGATTTGTTGTTCATATTTAAAAAAAATTATTCAATATAAACTCATCAAAAAAAAAAGATAATTTGAATCACAGATCTTTTTTATCTCTAAATTCAACTTTTTAAAATTTGCATATCAGAAACAAAAATTGTTTCTTATAAAAATTCACAACAAAATCCAAACAGTTGTATAATTAATTCTCTTTTCAAATTTCTAAATTGAAATATTCTTTTAAACCTCCATTAAAGTAAACTTTTTACATTTTAAACTGAACATATCAAACAATAATGATTAAAGTCATATTAAAATTTAAAAATTCAAATTTGATTGATAAAAAATATAAAAACTGAAATATTTGGTAGGATGGGAAAGCAGGGTAGGTAAGTAAGGAAGGTAGGTAGGTAAGTAAGTAAGGAAGGTAGGTAAGTAAGGAAGGTAGGTAAGTAAGGAAGGTAGGTAAATTTATTGATTATTCAAGTGGAATATATATTGATTTATATATAGAGTACAATTATGAAATTATATAGATCTAGAATGGTTAATGTTAAATGTTAATGTTAATGTTAGTGTTAATGTTAATGTTAATTGTTAATGTTAATGATTAATGTTAATGTTAATTGTTAATTTTTAATTATTAAAATAACGCTTAATGTAATTCTACTTTTTTTTCAAAACCTGATCTCTTATAATCTAAAGTATGTTTAAAAATTACCATTTCCAAGAATTAATAGTAAACTTTACAAAAACTTTTTAATTTTTATTAAAAATAATATTGATCAACTTTATTTTATCATTCCATTCAAATGAGTATTCTACACAAATCATCTATTAATGAACTTGTGACACACATTTTAAACCTGGATTTATTATAAAATTCACCTTATTTAACAATAATGATTTGGGAATTCAATTTTACAAATATTCCCTCAATTCAAAATTGTGTTGAAAACTATTTTTTCTCGATGTGTCCAACATTTTTCCTCTCAACAGTTAATTGTTGAAAAATTTATTAATTTGTTTACCATTATTATTGGAGATCAGATAAAAACACATTTTATGAAATTATCAAAAATTAGAATTAAATAATTCATTTAAAATCATCTTTTTATCAATATGAGTGTTGTTATTCTTATTAGTATTTTTTTTTTGTAAAAATTCAATAATTATAGTTAAACATCAAATTGTTTAAATTATTGGTAATTGATCTATTTGATCTAATTTATGATGAATTCTTTTTGTGTTTGTTTTTTTTTTTGTGGTTTAGTGGATAGATTAGATTAGATTAGATTAGGATAAGTTGTTTTTGTTGTTGTTGCTGTTGTTGTTGTTGTTGTTGTTGTTGTTATTGATGGTTGATTGTTCCTTTGCTTGCTAATGTTGCTAAATTCCACTGTTGATACAAGTCCCTTCATTTTCATGCTGTGCAAGAAACCACCGTGGTGGCACAGAAGTGACAACTTTGGCACAGAAGTGGGCGGGTAAATTTATTGATTTTTCAAGTGGAATATATATTGACACTATTTATAGAGTGGGGTACAATTATGAAATTATATAGATCTAGAATGATACATGATCAATGATTAATGTTAATGTTAATGTTAATTGTTAAGGTTAATGTTAATGTTAATGTTAATGTTAATGTTAATGTTAATGTTAATGTTTATGGTTAATGTTAATGTTAATGTTAATGTTAATGTTAAAGTTACTATTAATGATTGATCTTGAAGGTTAGGTTAGTGTTTAAGTAATTCTGGATTGAATTTCTCTGTTTTTTATATCAATATTTTTTTTTTATTATTATAATGATTTATTTCATATTAAATAATTACAATCCTTAGATTTGATTTGATAATTTTTTTTTATAATTTTATATAAAGAAGAAAAAAACTCTTCAAATCGAAAGATATTCCCTTATTAGAAATAATGACTTGTCGTGTAGGTTCGTGGAATAAGTTCCGATTAGAACTCTTCTAAATCTGAATTTTTACATTGAATCATTTTTTTTAATTTTTTTTTCTCTCTATCTATCTCCAAATGAATTGACATTCTTTGATACACTATATTTAACTTTAAATAAATAATTTTTTGAATTAATATTTTTATAAGAAAATTTTGAACTATTTTGAAAGTCATTCTGATAATGACAAATTGATACTATGTAAAACAAGAACAATATTTTATAAAATCTATCATTTTGAGAGTATTAATGATAATATTATTTTCAAATTCTTGAATTTGGTTGAAAAAATTTGTAAAAATGTTTTGTCTTTCGGTATAAAATTGTTTTTTGAATTTTGATTTTTGAAATTTTCATTATTTGAGACTAGGTAGAAAAATATGATATCAATATGTTGAGTCTTTAAAATAAACAATATTTTATAATAATATATTTGGGTAGATTCACTATCTTTTAAATTTACATTTTTACATTTTTTTAAAAAATTTGAAATTTTTGAAAATTTTGAAAACATGTTTTGACAATATATGGGCAAACACTTTTTTGATTTTTGAAATTTTCATTATTTGAGACTCGGAACAAAATAATGATATTAGTGTGTTGAGTGTTTGAAATAAACAATGTTTTATAATATAGTATTTGAGTAGACTCAGTATGTTAAGAATTTCTATTTTAACAATTTTGTTAATTTTGAAAAATTTGAAAACATGTTTTGACCATATATAAGTAAAAACACTTTTTGAAATTTTAAAATTTTTGAAATTTTCATTATTTGAGATTAGGAAAATATGTTTTTGTGGATTAGTAGATTTATTGTTGTTTTTGTGGATAGGTTGTTATTGTTGATTGTTGTTTTTTTGTGGATATGTTGCTGTTGCTGTTGCTGTTGCTGTTGCTGTTGCTGTTGCTGTTGTAGTTGTTGTTGTTGTTGTTGTTGTTGTTGTTGTTGTTGTTGTTGTTGTTGTGCTGCTGTTCTTGTCATTTTCATTGTTGTAGTTGTTTTTCAGTGTATATTCACTTTCTTGACATTCATTTCTCGACACACCCTGCAAGAACCCCCCTCGTGCTGGCACAGAAGTGTAATTGCTGGCACAGAAGTGGGCGGGTAATAACTTTTGTTTTGGGTTTTTTTTTTTTTTTCCTCATTATCTCTCTAGAGAGATCTGTATCTCTAGACAATGAAATAACAACAATAAAAAGAAGAAGAAGAAGATGAAAAGAGAATTTTCCGGTCTTTTGAAATCAATGATTCATGATTAATTTTAATGTTAATGTTAATGTTAATGTTAATGTTAATGTTAATGTTAAAGTTAATGTTAATGTTAATGTTAATGTTAATGTTAATGTTAATTGTAATTGTTAATTGTTAATTGGTTAATTTATATAATTGGTTATCCTGAACATCCTTTTTAAAAACTGCAGTATTATTTTTCGAAATGAGTTTATATATATATATATTAGAATGGATTTCTCACTTATCATTTTCCAATAAAAAATTAGCACCAAAACAAATGTTTATCAGATATATCTCTATCATAGAGATCGATCTAATTAATATAAACTTATTGAAAAATTTGACACAATTTAATTTTCTAATTTCAAAATTATCAAAATATAAAAAAAAATTTTTTACCCCCCCATTAGATTCCTCTAATAATGAATTTACTCTTTGATCAGATATTAATATTTGTCTTGACTACTAAAAGTTTTCATCACTCAGTAAAAATCAAAAACAAACAATCATTAATAAAAAAAAAAAAAAAAAAAAAAAAAAAAATAAAAAG
>JANTQA010000046.1:67500-83057 GCA_027625915.1 Anaeramoeba flamelloides
TAGTGGATCTTTATCATCATTTTTATTATATTATTAATATATATATATATATATATATATATATATTATTTTATATATTCTTTAATCCAAAATATTTAAATTGTTATTATTCAAATTGTTGTTCAGAATTTGTGTTATGATGATGTGATGATGAGATGTTGGGGGATTGTGTTAGTGGTTGTTTGAGCGAAGTGAGATTTCTACCCCACATTCCTTTGCGCCTTCCATTACATCCCATGTCTTTGCGCCGTTCATCACACACATATCTTTTGCGCCTTGCATTTCAACAACATCCCACCCCAAATGATAACACCCAAATGGACTCAGCGTAATAACACCCCCGTTAGGCGATAGCCCTCCTTACTCCGCACGAGAAGCGCCAAAATCTTCAACCAATGATCCATTTAAGATCATACATTAGCCATTTCCAAAATCTTGACTCACCATTTGGCAAATCAATGAGATCATTTAACAGAAAGTGTAATTTGGCTATCTCCAATTTGATCTTTCTATCTTGAACACACACACACACACTCTCTCTTGAACATAACTCTTTTTGATTAGTATTCTTAAAAAAAAAAAACAAAAAAAATTACTAAAATTTTTTTGTTGAATTTCTTAATAATGATGATTGTTTCATTTCTTACTCTTGGTTGGTCACTTCATAAGAATTAATTGGTTTGTTTGCCATACGACCTGAATATACAAATTTCTTTAATGGAAAAAGAAGAAAAATTCAATTTTTAAAAACAAAAAACATAATCCTATATCAATAACTTTCAATTAATAAATTTCAATTTCTGTTAATACATCCTTAAAGAGAAATTTTCAATTTTCTTAATTTTGAATTTTTTAAAAATCATTAAAAACCAAATTTCACAAGTAAAAGTAATTTAAAAAAAATCACAGAAACCACAGAAATCACAGAAACCACAGAAACCACAGAAATCACAGAAATCACAGAAATCACAGAAATCACAGAAATCACAGAAATCACAGAAATCACAGAAATTACAGAAATCACAGAAATCACAGAAATCATAGAAATCTCAAAAACCCAAAACCCAAATTTCACAAATTAACGAAATTACAGAAATCACATAGAAATTATACAAATCACAGAATCCACAGATAATCACAGAAACCACAGACAACTCAAAAATTCTTTTTCAATCATTTTTGCTGATTTTTATTTTTTTTCTAATCTTTTACAATTTCTCAAAAAGATTTTTCCAATTTTGGAAAAATGTAAGACCACATCCAATCAAACATTAAAAATAATATATTCATAAATAATTTTTTTATTCTTTTTTATTTTAATGAGAATGAATTTTAGGATATTTCTCAAAATAATAATAAGAAAAATGAAATTACGTTGTGAAAAATAATCATCATCATCATCATTCTCATCATCATTATTCTCATGATCATAATGAAAGATTTTTCTCATCTTTTATATTCGTCAAAAATTATTTGTATATATGTCGTAGTTGTAAAGTAACAATAAGATCCACAGAGACAGCCAATTTCCAATGTCTAGGGTAGGTCTATTATAAAGATCATCACTGTATTGTGAATCACTGTGTCTTATGTGGATTATTTATGTTTGTATCGATTTGTTTCATTGATTGATTGATTGATCATGTGAATTGGATATATAGTGTATGAATTTGGCTTTTGTGAATAATGGTTGATGTGAATTATTGTTAATCCTTGTGAAGTAATGGTGTGATTTTCTGAATTGATATCAGTGAATTATTGTGAATTGTTAATGAATTGATAGTTGTGAATTATTATTTTTTTTAAGTGACAATAATAATGGTGTGAATTTATGTAAATTTGACTCTGTGAATTGTTTTTGTTTTTATTAATGATTGCATGAATGATGAATGACTATTGTCCAAAAAATATATAAATAATCTTGTTTGTTTATCTTCTTCTTCTTCTTCTTCTTCTTCTTCTTCTTCTTCTTCTTCTTCTTCTTCTTATGATTATTAATAAATTATTTAAATTATTAATCATAGTTGAGATCTTTATTATTATTATTATTATTATTATTATTATTATTATTATTATTATTATTATTATTATTATTATTAACCTTATATAATTAGATATATGTGTGTATGTGTTTCTCTTCATCGAGATTGTTAATATTACAAATCATGTTATTCAAATAGAGTTCATCATTATTCAAATGATTATTTCAGAATCAATTATATTGTATATTTAATTGAAAATGATAATGTTGTTGTTTGTTTGTTGCTAATATAAACAATGAAGATCAATGGTTCAGAGTAGAGTACTAATAGTTAAATCTGTTGATTCTTGGAAACAGCTTGCGAAAACACCAATCCTTTTGAGATACAGTTCACAAGAAATCCTCGTCCTCGAACAGAAGCGAAAGGTTTGGCGCAGAAGTACCTTCATATTGATACTCAGTGCAAGAACTACTCGTCCTGGAACAGCAGTGAGTTGTCTGGCACAGAAGCTTGCTTAAACACTCATCCTTTTGATGCTGTGCAAGAAACATCGTCCTGGCACAGAAGTGATAAGTTTGGCACACAAGTTAATAGGTAAATTATTGGATTTTTCAAGTGGAATATAAACTAAAATTCAAAATTTTCCACACAGCTAAAACGTTCCAAACAATCACAATAATACAATTTTATTGAAATTCGAGATAATTTTGATTTTTGTCAAATCTGAAAATCATTTTTTCATCTTTTAGTTTTTTGTTTTTATTTCATTTTTTAAATTACGTAATTTGCTTCGTTGGATCAAAATTTTTTTGAACAATTGATATTATGTTAATGTTGAGTTTTTCCAAATAGAAGAACTCAAATAAAATTAGTTGATAGTATCTAACCTTTGATCGATCAATAATTCCTCATAGAATTTAAACAAATTTACTAATGTATTTTTTTGTTTTGCTGTCTCCAAAATTTTTAACACACCCATGATTTATTAGTATTGATAATTATTTATTTATTGTTTAGTGAGTATTGTAAATAATAAACTAGTGTTAACCTTTCGATTAGTGAATGGTTCTAATTTGGTAAATCTTCTTGAATTGATTAGATAAGTTTTGTTTTTCACAAATCGAATTTTGGTGTGTTAAAAATTTTGAATTGGGGTTTATATTGACACTATATATATATATATAGAGTACAATTATGAAATTATATAGATCTAGAATGATTAATGATCAATAGTTAATGTTAATGTTAATGTTAATGTTAATGTTAATTTTTGTTAATGTTAATGTTAATGTTAAGGTTAATGTTAAATGTTAATGTTAATGATTAATGTTAATTGTTAATTTTAATTGAAAGTTACTATTCTTTTGATTAGATCTTGAATTTAATGTAAATGTTAATGTGTACTATTATTTTGCAATTCAAAAAAATAAAAATTTTTCTTGATGAAATTCTCCACCGAATTTTTATATTGAATTATTAATTGAAAACAATTAAAATATTAGGGTAAACTTTTTAGAAATGATTTTTTATAGACAATAAAAATAAATGAATAAAAATTATTAATTTTAGAAAAGATGATAACAGATAGAGATCTCCATTCTAAGATATTATTTTTTTTTGATTTTTAAGATTTTAAAATTGAAATTTTATTATCATAATCATGATCATGATGATGATGATGATGATGATGATGATGATGATTGGGTAGGATTGGTTGGGTTTTATTTGAAAATTAAATAGATTTGATTGAATGATTATCGAAGATTGATAAATTAGTGAATTGATTTAATTTGTTTGATATTTTTTGATCTTTTTTTGATATGCTGAACTATGGGATTAAATTTGTTAGTTGGTTACTTGAATTGAATGGACGAATAAATGATTGATTTGATTATTTGAATAATTGAATTTTATTTGATTGGTTTGATTTTATTTCAACTATGTGAATGAAATTTGTAATTGTTTGATTTTATTTGAATGGATTAATTAATGATTTATTTGGTTTGTGTATATATATATATTTTTTTCTTATGTATAGCTTGTTTTTGTGTGTTTTTTTTTGTTTTTGTGTTTTTTTAGATTAGATTAGATGAGTATATTTTGTTGTTTTTTTTTTTTTTTGTTGTTGTTGTTGTTGTTGTTGTTGTTGTTGTTGTTCTTGTTGTTGTTGTTGTTGTTCTTGTTGTTGTTGTTGTTGTGCTGCTGTTCTTGTCATTTTCATTGTTGTAGTTGTTTTTCAGTGTATATTCACTTTCTTGTTGTTGTTGTTGTTGTTCTTGTTGTTCTTGTCATTGTGCTGCTGTTCTTGTCATTTTCATTGTTGTAGTTGTTTTTCAGTGTATATTCACTTTCTTGACATTCCTTTCTCGACACACCCTGCAAGAACCCCCTCGTGCTGGCACAGAAGTGTAATTGCTGGCACGGAAGTGGGCGGGTAATAACTTTTTTTTTTTTTTTTTTTTTTTTTTTCCTCATTATCTCTCTAGAGAGATCTGTATCTCTAGACAATGAAATAACAACAATAAAAAGAAGAAGAAGAAGAAGAAGAAGATGAAAAGAGAATTTTCCGGTCTTTTGAAATCAATTATTCATGATTAATTTTAATGTTAATGTTAATGTTAGTGTTAAATTGAATTTTAATGTTTGATTGGTTGTTTGTTTGATTGGTTTTTTTTTGTTTTTTGCTACTACTAAACGATTGAATGATCAATAATGGAAGAAATTTATAGAGAAGATCACAGTAAATAGTTCATATGTGTTGATTCTTGAAATAAGCTTGCTAAAATACCTTCCTTGCTAAATTGCACCGTTCCTTTTGAGATACGCTGTGCAAGTAACGTCGTCGTCCTGGAACAGAAGTGAAAGGTCTGGGGCACAGAAGAGATGTTAGGTTGATACTCAGTGAAAGAGCTCTCGTCCTGGCACAGAAGTTAAATGTTTGGCACAGAAGTTGATAATTTAGGTCGGGAAATTGTACCTTATTTTATCTTGTTCATCACAATACTCAAAATTAGTTTTGAAATATTGAGCAATGTCCGAATGAGAGAGATGAAGATTATTATCATATGTGTTATAATGTAGACTACAAAACTCTTAAAAGTTGAAAAATTCAAATTGAAAATAAACTATACTAAACAATTAGAAAACTTTTAAATTAAACCTATTAACCACATCGCAAAGTGGAAAAGTTGTACCCTCAATCTTACTAGCCTAGGTTCGATTCCACCGGAACTCATTTTTTTTTTTTTTTTATTATTAAACTTTTTATTTTTTTTTTCATTTTTTTTTAACCAAAATCCTACACTTCCCCAAACACACTTACACCTTCCCTAATTACTCCACACACAACATCAAACAATTATATCAAATTCTGCCTTTTTCAAGCTACAATTCACAAAACCACAGCCTAAACATTAATATTAAAAATCAAATTAAAATTAAACAAAAACTATAAATAATAATTATATTTTATAAAAATCAAAAAAATACATTAACATTAACATTAACATTAACATTAACATTAACATTAACAGTAAAAGTAACATTAACAGTAACATTAACCGTAACATTAACATTAACATTAACATTAACATTAAAATTATTTTTAAATACCTAAGTAATAAAAAATTATCAAATTAAAACCAAAATACAGTCAGTTTCACTTTTAAGGCACAAACTTTCAACGAAATTTAAGGCACAAAAAAAATCTCAAATTAAAGCACATAATTTGGAATTTATTTTTTTACAATTTATTTTTACTAGAATTTGAATTTTGTGCCATAATTTGAGATTTTTATTGTGCCTTAAATTTCGTTGAAAGTTTGTGCCTTAAAAGTGAAACTGACTGTAACAACTAAAATTAAAATTAAAATTTACATATAACATTTAAAATAAGATCTCAAATTTTAACATTAACATTAACAAATAACAATTAAAAATTAAAAAATCAACATATAAAATTAACATTAACATTAACATTAACATTAACATTAACATTAACATTAACATTAACAATTAACATTAACAGTAACATTAACATTAACATTAACATTAAATCCTTTGTAATAAAAAATTATCAAATTAAAACCAAAATAACAACAAAAATTAAAATTAAAATTACCAATAATATTTAAAATAAGATCTTCTCAAACATTAACTATAACATTAAAAAAACTAGAAAATATCAACTTGTTTGAGCGAAGCGAGATTTCTGGCCCCACATTCCCCTTGCGCCTTTCATTACACAAACATCCCCTTGCGCCTTGCATTTCACAAACATTCCCTTGCGCCTTACATTTGATCAACATCCACCCCAAATGCTAACACCCAAATGGACTCAGCCTAATAACACCCCCGTTAGGCGATAGCCCTCCTTACTCCGCGCGAGAAGCGCCAATAACAACATCAACATTATCATCATCATCATCATTTAAACAACATCAACATCATCATCATCATCATTAACACAAACATTAACATTAACATTAACATTAACATTAACATTAACATTAACAATTAACAATTAAAAATTAAAAATTAAAAATCAACATATAAAATTAACATTAACACTAACATTAACATTAACATTAACATTAACATTAACATTAACATTAACATTAACATTAACACTAACAGTAAAAGTAACATTAACATTAACATTAACTTTAACATTATTTTTAAATCCTTAAATAATAAAAAATTATCAACATATAAATTTAACATTAACACTAACATTAACATTAACTTTAACATTAACATTAACTTTAACATTAACATTAACAATCCTTTTTATTACTTAAGTAATATTAAATTATAAAAATTAAAATCAAAATAACAACAAAAATTCAAATTAAAATTTACCAATAATATATAAAATCAAATTATATCAAAAATTAACCTTAACAAATAACATTAACATTAACATTAACATTAACAAATAACAATTAAAAATTATCAATAAACCTATAAAATTAATATTAACACTAACATTAACACTAACATTAACATTAACATTAACATTAACATTAATCATTAACATTAATCATTAACAGTAACATTAACAGTAACATTAACATTAACATTAAAATTATTTTTAAATCCTTAAGTAATAAAACATTATCAAATTAAAACCAAAATAACAACAAAATTTAAAATCAAAATTAACAATTAAAAAAAGATCTCAAATCTAAACATTAACATTAACAAATACAGTCAGTTTCACTTTTAAGACACAAACTTTCAACGAAATTTAAGGCACAATAAAAATCTCAAATTAAGGCACAAACTTTTGGATTCTAGTAAAATAATTTGTAAAAAAAAAATTCCAAATTTTGTGCCTTAATTTGAGATTTTTTTGTGCTTAAAATTTCGTTGAAAGTTTGTGCCTTAAAAGTGAAACTGACTGTAACAATTAAAAATTAAAAATTAACAATTAAAAACCAACATATAAAATTTTCATTAACATTAACATTAACATTAACATTAACATTAACATTAAAATTATATTTAAATATTTAAGTACAGTCAGTTTCACTTTTAAGGCACAAACTTTCAACGAAAATTAAGGCACAAAAAAAAATCTCAAATTAAGGCACAAAATTCAGATTCTGGTAAAATTAAATTGTAAAAAATTAAAATTCCAAAAAAATGTGCCTTAATTTGAGATTTTTTTTGTGCCTTAAATTTCGTTGAAAGTTTGTGCCTTAAAAGTGAAACTGACTGTAATAAAAAATTATCAAATTAAAACCAAAATAACAACACAAATTAAAATTAAAATTACCAATACAGTCAGTTTCACTTTTAAGGCACAAACTTTCAACGAAATTTAAGACACAATAAAAATCTCAAATTATGGCACAAAATTCAAATTCTAGTAAAATAAATTGTAAAAAATGAAATATCAAAATTTGTGCCTTAATTTGAGATTTTTTTTGTTCCTTAAATTAAGCTGAAAGTTTGTGCCTTTAAAAGTGAAACTGACTGTAATCTTTAAAATAAGATCTTCTCAAACATTAACATTAACATTAAAAAAAACCACAAAATAATAACTTGTTTGAGCGAAGCGAGATTTCTGGCCCCACATTCCCCTTGCGCCTTTCATTACACAAACATCCCCTTGCGCCTTTCATTTCACAAACATTCCCTTGCGCCTTTTCATTTGATCAACATCCACCCCAAATGCTAACACCCAAATGGACTCAGCGTAATAACACCCCCGTTAGGCGATAGCCCTCCTTACTCCGCGCGAGAAGCGCCAATAACAACATCAACATTATCATCATCATCATTACAACAACAACATCATCATCATTAACACAAACATTAACATTAACATTAACATTAACATTAACATTAACATTAACATTAAAATTAAAATTAACATTAACATTAACATTAACATTACTTTTTTATTACTTAAGTAATATTAAATTATAAAAATTAAAATCAAAATAACAACAAAAATTCAAATTAAAATTTACCAAAAATATATAAAATCAAATATTATCAAACATTAACCTTAACAAATAACATAAACATTAACATTAACATTAACAAATAACAATTAAAAATTATCAATAAACCTATAAAATTAATATTAACACTAACATTAACACTAACATTAACATTAACATTAACATTAACATTAGCATTAACAGTAACATTAACAGTAACATTAACATTAACATTAAAATTAACATTAAAATTATTTTTAAATCCTTAAGTAATAAAACATTATCAAATTAAAACCAAAATAACAACAAAATTTAAAATCAAAATTAACATATAACAATTAAAAAAAGATCTCAAATCTTAACATTAACATCAACAAATAACAATTAAAAAATTAAAAATTAACAATTAAAAACCAACAGATAAAATTTTCATTAACATTAACATTAACGTTAACATTAAAATTAACATTAACATTAACATTAACATTAACATTAACATTAACATTAACATTAAAATTATATTTAAATACTTAAGTAATAAAAAATTATCAAATTAAAACCAAAATAACAACACAAATTAAAATTAAAATTACCAATAATCTTTAAAATAAGATCTTCTCAAACATTAACATTAACATTAAAAAAACCACAAAATAATAACTTGTTTGAGCGAAGCGAGATTTCTGGCCCCACATTCCTTTTGCACCTTGCATTACACAAACATTCCCTTGCGCCTTACATTTGATCAACATCCACCCCAAATGCTAACACTCAAATGGACTCAGCGTAATAACACCCCCGTTATGCGATAGCCCTCCTTACTCCGCGCGAGAAGCTCCCAAAAAAAATCACCAATTAACTTTTTCAGATCAAACAATCCACATTCAAAATCTTGACTCATCTTTGGCCAAATCCATATGAGGCCATGAAAACAGAAAATGTAATTTGACTGTCTCTCTCTCTCTCTATATAAATATATATATATATATATATATATATATATATATCTGTTTCCAATTTTAATCCTTCTCTCATGAACAGAACTCTTATTGAAAATCATATTCATCCAAAAACAAAAAAACAAAAAACAAAATAAAATAAATTTTTTTGATGATGAATTTCTTCATGATGATGATGATGATGATTATGTTTCATTTCTTACTTTTTGGGTTGGTCACTTCAAGAATTAATTGGTTTACCATAGAGAGCCTAAGTAATATACACATTTCTTTCATGTAAAAAGAAAATAAAATTTTATATCCCTATATACATAATCAACAATAAAATTTTACCTAATCAAAGAAAAAATATCAATTTCTTTGATTAATACATCATTTAAGATAGAAATTAATAATTTCTGAAGTCTAAGGTATATAAAAAAACCAAAAAACTAAAAAAAAAAAACCCAAAACCTAAATTCCACATTTCAAAATAAAAGAATCTCTTGAAATCAAAGAATCCACAGAAATCACACAGAAATCAAAGAAAAATCAGATATCAAGAAAAATATAGATAAATCATAGAAATCACTGGAATTGCAAAAATCACAGAAATCACAGAAATTACAGAAATTACAGAAATCACAGAAATCACAGAAATCACAGAAACTACAAAAGATGTTTTTTCGCTCATTGCTGATGTGTGTATGTGTGTGTGTGTTATTTTTTTTTTTTTTTTTTTTGAAATCATATAAAATTTTCCTTTGAAAGATTTTTCCAATTATAGGAAAAATGCAAGATCCAATAAATATGAATGTATACATAATCTATTTTTCTTTTTCTTTTTTATTTATTTTGAAATGAATTTAGGATTAGTTCAAAATAAAAATGTTAAAACTCCAAACTAAAATTGTGAAATAAAAACATAACTCAATCGTGATGATGATGATGATGATGATGATGCTAGATTTTCCTCTTATTTCATCAAAAAATTTATTAAATGTTGTAAAGTAACAATGCTATCCACTAAGAACCAATTTCCCTTGTTTGTGGATTTATGTATAAATGATTCTATTGTGTTATAAGAATTATTATAAATGATTATTTGAATTGATTATTGTGAAATATTGTTTGAATGTGATCGATGTATATTATTGTGAATGATATGATAAAACAATATTGTGGGAATTGGTTGATATGAATTATTATGTGTGTATTGTTTTTTATGAATTGATATCTCAGAAAATCTCTATCAAGAATTATTAAAATCTAGATATATATATATATATATATATATCTAAAATTTCTCATGATATGTTCATTGTTCAAATATTTATTGTTCTTGTTGTTGTTTTTGTTGTTGTTGTTGTTGTTGTTGTAATTATTAATGTTGTGAATGTTGATGACACACAATGATTGTCAAAGGTGTCGTTAATAAAAAATAATAAAGAATTAATTGATTATTATTATTATTATTATTACAGCTGTTCCAACCCTACCGTAAAAAATTATAAGATATACAGATCCTTTGTATATTATAAAATTTCCATTTATGAAATAGAAAATTCAATTTCTATCATATCATATGAGAAAATTTTTTTTAATCTTAAAGAAAGAAAAAAATTGGAATTTCATAAGAAAAGAAATCACAGAAACATGAAAGTATATTTCGATCCTTGCTTTTAAATTGTTTAAAACCGAAATACTCCTAATTTTAGAAATTCAAGATCCTTATTAATATACTTTTTTTTACAATTTATTTGCCATTTCAAAAAAAAACAAAAATTGGATAATATAAATTTTTTTCTTCTAATAAAAAATTTTTATGGTTGATAATAAACTTTCATATCCATTTTACGGTTTGTTATACATGACAAAATTTAATAATAGAAAATCAATTTCTGTGTCTTATAAATTTTTCACGGTAGGGTTGGAACAGCTGTATTATTATTAACACATATTTTGTTAATTAATTAATAATTATTGAACTTTTGTCCTACTCATTATGAGAATAGATGTTTGTTTTTTCTCATCCATCTGGATTGATATTGTTACAGATCATATGTTTCAAATTGAATTCATCATTGTTGTTTCTCAAGTGGTTGAATATATGAATCCATTGAATTAGTTGGATTGGTTGGATGTTTGTTTGTTTGTTTGTTTGTTTGTTTGTTGCTACTATACTTATTGATTGATCACTAATGGAAGAAATTTATAGAGTTGATCATAGTACATAGAGTCATATGTGTTGATTCTTGAGAAAAGCTTGCTAAAATACCTTCCTTGCCACATTCCGTCGTAGCCGATAATACAGGAGTGCAAGAAACGTCGTCCTGGAACAGCAGTGAGTTGCCTTGCACAGAAGCTTGCTTAAAAACCGTTTCTTTTGACACTGTGCAAGAGCTCTCGTCCTGGCACAGAAGTGAAATGTTTGGCACAGAAGTGGGCGGGTAAATTATTTGGTTTTTTGACATGAGGAAAATGCTCGATCCATAATCGCTATATATATATATATATATACAATAAACCTGAAATATATTGATCAAAGCCAAAATTTGAAAATGTTAATGTTATAAATGTTAATGTTAATGTTAATGTTAATGTTAATGTTAATGTTAATGTTAATTGTTAATGTTAATGTTAATGTTAGATTTAATGTTAATGTTAATGTTTATTTTAATCTGAATAATGTATTTAAAATAACTTTTATGGTACGTATAGTAATTCTGTACAGAATTTCTCGAAATGGATTTTAAAAATTTAGTTTGAAAATTTCTCAGTTTTCTCCATTCATATAAACAACAACTAGAAAATTTTTGAAGGAGTACTTTTACCAAAATTATTGAATTTTGAGATCTTATGTGAATTATGTAATGTAATACTAGGGTTATTGAATAATGTTTTGAAATAAATTTAGTATGTGAGATACTTATGGATGGAAAATTTCTGAAATCTTTGAAAAAAATTTCCCATTTTGATCTATATTTATATATAGATAAACAACTCCAAATTCGAAGGAAAAAAGTTAGACTGGTTTTTTAATCAAAATTTCATGATTATATTGAAGGATTCATTGATTGAAGATCGTTTTTTTATGAATACAAGTACTATAAGAAAGTATGTACAGAATTTCTAAATGACAATTTAGAAAATTTAGTTTGAAAATTTCTCAGTTTTCTCCATTCATATAAACAACAACTAGAAAATTTTTTGAAGGAGTCCTTTTACCAAAATTATTGAATTTTGAGATCTTATGTGAATTATGTAATGTAATACTAGGGTTATTGAAGAATGTTTTGAAATTAATGTTAGAGGTACATATATGAGAGTAAATATGTACAGAATTTCTGACCAAAATACAAAAAATATCCAAAATCAAAAAACTCTAAATGTAGAACAGACAAAAAGATCCACTATTCAACATATCTGTTAGACAAAAAACTTGAAATTAAAAAAAGTTGTTTTGTAACGATTATCAAATAAACAGCAAAAAAAACGAATTATTTTTCTTTGTTCTTGTAATTGAAAAAATAACCAAACGTGTAAAAAAACAATGAACAGAAAAAGAAGAAGTTTTTTTGATAATCAATTAATGTAAATTTACATTAAAAACAGCCAGAAGAAAAATATCAAAAAGTGAGATCTAGTAATAAATTGTTACAAACTTAAACTTTGAAATAAATTGAAAATTGTAAATGGACCTAAATACTCAAAGAGAGAGAAAGAAAGATCCAATTATAATCCAAAAATGAATTTCTATTCTTTTGTTTTACGCTTTTAATTTAAAAGGAACAAAAAGTTTTCTTCTAGTCTTCTTCTTTTCTCTTCTCTTCTCTTCTCTAATACTTCTACTTCTTTTAAAATACCAAATAAGAAGATTTTTCTCTCTTTATTTTTGATAATAAAAAAAATAAAGAATTCCAAACACAACCTTTCTCAAAAGAATTGATTGTTTTTTTTTTTTTTTTAAGTAAATTAAAATATATTCGAACTTATTCCTTTTTGAAAAGGATCCAAACACACACACCACAGACTTTACCAAATTAAAAATTCAAAATTTTCGATTTTGTGTTTAAAAAATATCATTTTTCATTTTTTCTTTTATTATTATTTATCCGAATATACTCTCCCTTCTTCGTAAACTTAATCTTGATTAATTACCCCTACCTTTCTCCAATTAAAAACCTCTCGAACCATACAACAAAAACAATAACCACAATGCCCACTACTAATTGCCCAATTCAACCAAAAATAAAAAAAACAAAGAAGAAGATCAAGAAGAAGAGGAAGACCAAGAATAATAAGAAGAAGAAGAAGAAGAAGAAGAAGAAGAAGAAGAAGAAATACAAAAACATCAATTTTTTTTATGTGACAGTTGCCTCCTAAAGAATATCAATTAAAAGGGTTGCAGCTAATGTACATTGCCAAGACTGTGAAGAAAAATCTCTATATGAGAAGAATGTGAGTGAATTGGATTCCTATAAAACACGAAGATTTAAGAACCTACCGGAACCTACCAGAACCATGTTCGAGAGATTACAGATCTCTTGAAAAGAAAGTTTGTTTCTCTATTTTCTTTTGTTGGTTTTTTAAAGAAATTTTTGAATATTCTTTCTTTTTTTACTATTCATAATGAAACCTTTAAAAAAAATATCTCTCTCTATCTTTTTATATTTTTTTTTTGAAATTGTTTGATTGTGTGTTTTTCTCTCTCTCTCTCTTTCTCTCTCTTTGCTTCAAAAAATTCTCTCGACAATCTTGAAGATCTTCTTCTTCAATTATTAGTTTTTATTTGGTGTTTTATTGTTTTTAACTTTTTGTGAATTGATTGTTGCTGAATAATAGAAGATGATGTGAATTAAAGTTATGTGAATTTCGGTGTGGTGTTTAATTGTTGTGAATGATTAATATGAATTGTTTTGTTTGGTTGTTTTTGTTTGGTTGTTTTGTTTGTTTGTTTGTTTGTTTGATTTTGTGGTTTTTTTTATTTATTATTTGTTTGTTTGTTTTTGTGCGTGTGAAATAAGTTCGATTAAGGGCTTCTGAATCTGATTGCTACATAAAACAGTACTTTGTTTTTTTCTTTTTCTCTTTAGATCAGCGTGATTGAAACGTTCTTTGATACACTATATTTGACTTTAATTTAAATAATTTTTGAAATTGTCATTTTGATAAGAAATTTTGAACTATTTTGAAAATCATGATAATGGCAAATTGATACTATGTAAAAAGACAATATTTTATAAAATCTGAGTAGTAATGATAATATTACAGCTGTTCAACCCCTACCGTAAAAATTATAAGATATACCACATGAATCATACATGACCATAAAATTTTCATTTATGAAATAAAAATTATATAGTATTTGACTAGGTCCAGTATCTTAAGAATTTTCATTTTAACATTTTTGAAAATTTTGAAAATTTTGAAAACATGTTTTGACCATATGTATAAAAACACTTTTTGAATTTTGAAATTTTTGAAATTTCATTATTTGAGACTAGGGGCAAAATAATAATGTTAGTGTATTGAGTCTTTAAAATAAACAATGTTTTATAATACAGTATTCAACTAGGTCCAGTATGTTAAGAATTTTCATTTTTACATTTTTGAAAATTTTGAAAATTTTGAAAACATGTTTTGACCATATATATAAAAACACTTTTTGAAATTTGAAATTTTTGAAAATTCATTATTTGAGACTAGGGGCAAAATAATAAGGTTAGTGTATTGAGTCTTTAAAATAAACAATGTTTTATAATATAGTATTTGACTAGGTCCAGTATGTTAAGAATTTTCATTTTAACATTTTTGAAAATTTTGAAAATTTTGAAAACATGTTTTGTCTATATATATAAAAACAATTTTTGAAATTTTGAAATTTTTGAAAATTCATTATTTGAGACTAGGAAGAAAATAATAATGTTAGTGTATTGAGTCTTTGAAATAAACAATGTTTTAGAATATAGTATTTGACTAGGTTCAGTATCTTAAGAATTTTCATTTTAACATTTTTGAAAAATTTGAAAACATGTTTTGTCTATATATATAAAAACATTTTTGAAATTACTTAAAATTTTCATTTTAACATTTTAACATTTTTGAAAAATTTGAAAACATGTTTTGTCTATATATATAAAAACATTTTTGAAATTACTTTCTAAAATTTTTGAAAATTCATT